>JANHFO010006077.1:0-30972 GCA_032468095.1 Pareas carinatus | reverse complement strand
CAGCTTCCATCCTGCGATGGTATCTGTAACACCATCAAATATCCACATCTGCCTATCCCAGGTCCTTGGTAAGGACTTGATAGATGGATGAAATGCTAAATCCAGTCTGAACACCATAATAATATTAATATAGATTATTGTATTCATGTTATTTAATATGAATTTTGTTTTGGTTCTGTGGTAATGTTGCAGACGTCTATGGGTATAAGCATAGCAAGAATGCATGCACACACTTAGTTAACTGTTACATCTTTTTTATGTTTTTCTTCTTTACTTTCTTCAAATGTGTATATGTGTGGGCAACCCAAGCAATTATGAAAAATGAAAGTTTCTATTATTCTTCTGTCCAGCCTTCCAGAGTTAAATTTTTCATTAGATAAATGTGAGAGAACAGCTAGACAAAGAATTAGAACACACACACACACATTTCCTCTGACATATAGTAATCAGACTTTTTGAATTTTCTCTAGTGAGAGAATATGGAAAGGATCACAGTCAGTTCTGTCTCAGAAGGATATATTTGCTCATGCACAGTGCAACTATACTGGCTTGAATAAGGCATATAACACAAATAAAGTTTCTCCTATAATTTCATAGTTCACATTTCATCGTTAAGGTTGATATTTTGAAATCTACACTTTCAAAAGTAATACTGACAGGTATTTTCCTTTAGCCAAGTATAAACTATCAACTGCTCAATCTATGTGCTATTTTATATTTGTAGGTCTTATCGATTTGAAACACAATATATCCAGTCCTCTCAAAGTGGAACCTTTTCTTCCTGGACATTACGAAGTCTTGGATTTAAAGCTAAGTGGGAAAGTTGCATCAAGAGAAGTGGTCAAATTTCATAGCCCTAAAGAGAAACCTTTGCATGCAGCCTACAGCACAGTACACAATTTGCCTTCAGGTAACACCATTGCTCAGTTTTCCTCACTTGTCAGAAAGATTGCATCCTATTCCAGTGAATATGTCTGAGGGGTCCTTAGTGCTCTCTGAATCTGGTTGTTTTCTTGCAGATGTTTCATTACCCAAACAAGGTAACATCATAGTTATCATAACACTGATGATGTTACCTAGTTTGGGTGATGAAATGTTTGCAAAAATACAACCAAGCTCAGAGAGTACTAAGGACCCATCATTTCAACCCTGAGCTACAAATATTCTCCTTTATTGGAATATGTGTCTTCCTGTCAGAGTATTTCATTTTGTTGTGCTTCAGCCTTCATCCAGGGCTGCTTTGAAGGATGAGGACTCTGATGATGAATTGGTGGTTGAGGGCCCCTCCGCTCTGGCTGGTCCACCCCCCACATGATTCATCCGCCCTCCCCTACAACTGTAATTGACCACTATTTGGAGGCCAGGAAAAGGACACCCTTAACCCTTTCCTGGCCCCTTGCTCCATCTAGCCCCTCTGCCTAGAACACATTTTCTTGCAGCAGGGGAGACTTTTAGTCTTGTCATAGGCCATACATTTTTGGTAGACAATCTGTGAATTGGGGTGAAAGAGGCCACAGTCAAAAGGAAAGGATTCAGCCCTTCAGGAGAGGGTGTTACAGTCACTTTCTCCTCCCTCTCTCCCCGTATTGCTGGGGAGAGTACAGATCCTTCTTGCCAGATATATGACCTAATACTGATTGGTGAACTCTAGAATTTGGGCCAAGAACTAGATGTTCTTCATGTTTGCTGACTTTATTCCAAGGATATAATATATTGAAGTTTGGTAAGCAGTTATTTGAAAATAGATTAGGACTTTGTCCTCCCTTTTCATCTGTTTTAAGAAAACTTCTATTTTCCTGCTAGGTGTTGATGTTGAAACTGTGAAAAGCAACATTCGACTTTTGTTTGAAAATGCTGTTAGGAAACGATTGATGTCTCACAGAAGAATTGGTTGTCTCTTATCAGGTAAAATAACAACCACAACCATAATAGATCCTTTAACATAACATATAGAGAAGCAGCTTGGTGTAGTGGTTGAAGATACCAGATTAGAAACTGAGAAACTTATGAATTCTAGTCCTATCTCAGACAAGAAGCCAGTTGAGTAGCTTTGGGCCTGTCATGCATTCTCAGCCATAGGAAGAAAGGAGTGGCACATGACTTCTAAAAATGTTGCCAAGGAAAATACATGGACTTGTCAATACAAAGTCAATGCTGACTTGATGGCACAAATTTCCTTAATGTACCATATGCAACTGTACTGTATTTGCAATGTTTTTTTCTATTAGCAACAACTCCATATTTAGGAAAAATTTAATGGATACTTTTAAATATTTGGCAGAACCAACTGCATAATAATAGATACACATTTTCCATAGCAATAAAGATAACCTATTTTCTTCCTTGATATTAACTGATAAATCAATGAAATCTCTGGTTAGTGTTTTTTATATAAAAGATGAAAGATGATTCTTCCTTATAAATTTATTTGGTCTTTTGAAGCCATGAAGGCTTAATTCAGTGCAAAAAAAAAACTTTTGATATGCTCTGACTAATGGGAGTAGATAGAAAGCTCTAATTCTATAGCTATTGGCTTCCAAGTCTTAAACTTCAAAAATGTATTCCTTAAAATAAAGGATGATATAGCAATAGTCAAATAAGGAAATTAAGTTTCCAAATAATTTCAGAATTCTCCAAAAATGATTGGAAAGTTTGGGGAAGGATTTAAAATAGAAAGTAAGAATATCTGAGTTACTTAAAACTTCTAAATAATGAAGAAAAAAAGATAACCACAATATCTGCAACAATTCATGTTTTGCTAGGTGGTTTGGATTCTAGCTTGGTGGCTGCCCTACTTATCAAACTTATGAAAGAACAAAATGTTTCCTATCCCTTGCAAACTTTTTCTATTGGGATGGAAGATAGTCCTGACCTACTGGCTGCAAGAAAGGTACAGTGATATTATTGGTTTAGCAGTTTTGTCATTAAAGCTTTTTTTTCCTTACACCATATGCAGAATGATATGAGGCAGAGAAGTACTTTATAGAAATTTAGCATTCAATGTTTGCATTTAAACAAGGTTTTAGGCTGGAAAGATAGAATGGATAGATATGACATTTGAACCAAATTTCACAGATCAAAGCAGGTTTATTACAATTCAGTAAAATTGATTACTAATAGATTCCAAGCAAGCAAAGAGAATACTTTGTCCTGCACTGTATAATTTTTATAGCATTTGCTAGCACAAGATAAATTGATAGCCTTGTATATTGTTAATTGTTTGACTAATTTTCTGTGATCTCTCTTGGGAACAATATTCCATTGAACACAAACTATTGGTTAGCAACAAGGAGGGAAGATTAGCACATTCATGCTTTATTGTGAATATCACAAAGTGCTGATTGGCCAGTGGGGGAAATTGGATATTGAATAAGTTATATTTTCACCTTTGACTTCTGTGCTCTGGATAACCTATGGCCTTGCTCTATTAGAGCAGGAACATAATGGATTAAGGAAAATAAAACATCCTAATTTGTAAAATATATGTATTGCTGAATTCTGCATAGAGGATAAAAATTCAATTTAACAAGTTTAATATAAATGGTTGTTTTTAATAGGTAGCAGCTCACATTGGAAGTGAACATCATGAGGTTATGTTTAGTTCTCAGGAAGGGATTCAGTCATTAGAAGAAGTAATATTTTCCTTGGAAACATATGACATCACAACAGTACGAGCATCAGTGGGTAAGGTTCACAAATTATGAGAGTTGGTCTACCTTCCTACTCAGTTAGCCCTGCAGGACGAATACAGTAATAAATTAAGTAGAATTTTAATTCTTCAATACTTTCATCCCAAGGCAGCTTCCGTGTATTTTTTTCTGCCTAGCATTGTATTTACTGATAATGGAAAAAAACAGCGTGAGATTAAAAGAAGATGGAAAAAGAATGTTTCTGAGTAATCTATTAATGGTTTTAATGGGAAAAGTAGTATTTATGAAAATTATTAGGTTATCCTGTCTTTATAGTCATAAAAATCTTCCATACCAAATCAAACAGATGCTCTTGTGAAAAACTACAATTTACTTGATAGCATGCAGAAGGTCCCAAGTTACATGCCAAGCATTTCTAGTATGGTGGATAAGATTCCTGAACAGCTTCTTCCAGTCAAAAAAAACAATATTGAATATTATGGACTTGTGTTTAAGGCAGCCTCTTATGTTTCTCCACATTATTGTAATCTCCATAATGAAATTGTGAATTCGTTTTCTGTGGTTATGTTCTTACCTAAGTTAATACATCTCTGTATTGCTTCCATTGAGTGGAATCCAAATTTAAGTTTGTGGGAAAAGTGCCAGACCTCCAGCTATCTAATAATGCTGGGTGTGTGGGTGTTGCTAAATGAGATGTAAACATAGAAGAAAGCTAGACTCCATGAAAACTGGAGAGGGTGTACAATGTTCAGTTAGAGCTCCTTCTACTCAATTTTCTTCAACAGGCTACCTTGATCATGTCACTGGTGGTGGCAGAGAGGGAAAGAATACTATAAAAAGGACTTGATGAGAAAGTTTTCTTGCACCAGCCCAATTATATGTACCTAAGTTTGTATGTATTACTTATGTAATTGAGAGTGGAGGTTCGTTCTTTGAGCTTGTGGATTGGTTTCTGAACATTTCATTACCCGGCTGGCAACATCTTCAGTGGGTTTTTATGGAATGTCAGTGTTGGTGCTCTGTTTATAAGGGTTTGGTGTGATCAGTAGGGGTTGTGATAGGTGGATCACCTCAGGAGAGGGTCTTGTGAGGGGTCTTGTGAGGGGTAGGGCGTGGTTCAGATCAGGTGAGGAGCTGCGATGTATCTTTGGAGGGGTCGAGTGTGTTGCATAAGAAGATGAACTTGTGATGGGTCTTGTGATAGGGATTATAAGCCCTTTTAAACAGAACACCAAGACTGACATCTCCTAAAAATCCACTGAAGATGTTATCTAGTCAGGTAATGACATGTTTGGAAACCAACCTACAAGCTTGGAGAACCAACCTCCACTCTCATCCTACACCCGAGCTACAGATATTTGCCACCATTGCAAACTGATGTAATTATCTAAAACTACTAAAATTCTCATTGTGTTTATCAGTCTGTTTGTAACCTCAAACTAGCCCAACTGATACATTACACTGTTATAATTGTTGAATCAAGGTATCAAAACATCTGCTAAGTGAAAAGAATAGATTTCTATTCTTTGTGGAATGGCTATGAAAGGAAATATGTCATGCAAGTTACTGTGGAAAATATAACTGCACACAGATCTTGTGTGAGATTAGTAAACAATTTTGAGGGAGATTTATTTCTCATTCTAGGTATGTATCTGGTCTCCAAATACATCCGAAAGAAAACAGACAGTGTAGTCATTTTCTCAGGAGAAGGATCAGATGAGTTGACCCAAGGATATATCTATTTTCATAAGGTAATCATTGTTGCCTATGCCAAGCACCATAATAAGACAATGCTTTTTAAAGTCATTTTATAGATGCTTATAAGTATAGCTGAACTTTGTTTGCAGGCAGGAAGAAATGAGCAACAAACTATTCTATTTTGCCCCACCCAAAATTGAGAACTGAAAAGGACATGAAAGCCATTATCTGATTTAAGATTCAGTTATAGATGCAGAAGTGGGTATACATATATTTCCCCTCCCCCCCCATTCATCAGCAGTGGAGGTCATATGCTGATGGTATCAGTTGTAGGGGAGAGAGAGATTCCAGGTTGTTGGGAAGTTCCACATCTTCCCTGATGTTTCTCTCGCACTAGACATAGCTGTATCGATTGGGATTAAGAAGAGAGAGTGTTGATGGTTCTCTCCATCAGATCAGCCATGGTCATCTGAGGGAAACTGCTGCTATGGTAGAAGGTCACACATGACATGAATAAGCATATGAGTGGAGAACATGTTTTCCCTATGATCTTGATGTTATTATTTTAAAAATTATTACTGCCATTATTATTTTAATGAATATAAATTAACATATGTTGAAATCACAGAATGCTGAGTTTCTATGATCCTCTGAAACAAACTTGAGACAATTTTTATAAGTGTAGTAGTACCCCTAGTTTCTGTACACTTTAAATGTTGGGCGAAGGGCATTTAAAGTAAGATATGGGTCCATATTGGGTGTGTTTCTAGGTTAATGTCCTTCCGCTTGCATGGAGTGAGTACTCCGTATAGTATCTACCACCCACCTTTCTGTTTTTTTGAAGGTGTAGGGAGGGTTAATGCACAAAAGTACTTATTTAGCCTTGTGTGAATGGAAGTACTTTCTGCTGATGCAAAGTCCATAATTTATCTGGGTCCATGCATTACTTCAGCATTGAAAGTTTGTGGAATGGCAACCCTATTGCTCCTGAAGCAAAGTAAATGTTTTCAGTGCTGTTTATGAATTCCACATGGCTACGCATAGCAGCAGCCAAACTGCCTTTGCATGAAAATAATCTCCATACTCCCTTGTAGGCACCAACAGCTGAAGAAGCTGCTGAGGAAAGTGAGAGACTTCTCAGAGAGCTCTACCTGTTTGATGTTCTCCGTGCTGATAGGACAACTGCTGCTCATGGGTAATGCTTAGATGTAGATCCTTTAATTCCCTATTGGTCTCTTTCTCTCTCTAGAGCTCATGTCTTGCTTCTACACTTGCATCAAAACCTCTTCTAAGAACTTTCCAAAATAAAAAGGGTTTTTGATAAAGAGCATGTTTTGCCTGTGGAGTTTTCTCTGCATTCTTCAGGCTTTCTCTCCATTCTTCAGGCTTACTATTGGGAAAGTCTTCCATATTTTGTGTGAAATACAATTTTGCTATATAGTTTTTATTTTATTAATTTTTTCTCTTTTCTTTTTACTTCACATTTATACTTTTAAACAAGAGGACAGACATGACTGTGAGACTATAATGCTAAATCTGTGGGCTTCAAGCCTTTGCAACCATATTCAAAATCTATGGTCTCCAGGTCAATGTTTTGCTAATGCTCTTTTTGTGGAAGTAAGTTTTGATGGCCATATCCTTTGTTTTATCCAGGTGAAGATCTAAGGTTGATTCTTGCATCCATTGCCAGGATTCATGAAACAAAACTGTCTCAATTGATTTTCCCTAGTGGAATCAGTTCCTCGGGTTTTTAATGGCAATATATCCCATCAAGAAATGTTCTTGCTTCTCTCTTAATTTGTTCAAGATGTCTGGCAATGTCTAACTAAATAATCAAACCTTGTTCATACTGATGAAACTTCAATCATTTATACCAGTCTGGCCTCTCCTATATTCATTTCCCCAGAGTTAAAAAACAAGAAGAAATCCTTCCTCAAAAGGAATTTCTCAGGAGATGATGCTGATACTAATGCTGAAACATTTAGGGACATTGATTAACACTGCTGCCAAGGCCATCCTTAACTCAATTAACAAATGTTTGCCTGTTAATCTTGATTCTACGGCTTTTATTGTTACTTGCTCTAAACCATTCTAGAACAGCTTCATAGATGAAGTATAAGATCTTTCACCTCTTTTGTATCAATAGCAATTGTATCCCCAATTAGGAAACAATGTGATTGCTCTCCAGTGTGCAGTTTTGTTGTAGAATTGTTCCTCATAAAGTTTTGTGTAATCAGTCCTGATGTAATGTCAGTACCACTCTATTAATTCTTAGTAAGGCCACACGTAGTATACTGCATCCAGTTTTTGTCACCACACTATAAAAAGATGTTGAGACTCTAGAAAGAGTACAGAGAGGATCAAAAAAGATGATTTGAGGCCTGGAGGCTAAAGCATATGAAGAACAGTTACAAGGACTGAGCATTGCTAGTCTAGTAAAGTTGACTAGTCTGACATGATAGCAGTATTCCATTATTTGAGGGACTGTCACAGAGAGGAGGGGGGCAACCTATTTTCCAAAGCACCCAAAGACCAGACAAGGAACAATGGATGGGAACTGATCAAGGAGAGATTCAACCTAGAGATAAGAAGAAATTTTCTGACAGTGAGAACAACCAACAGCTTGCCTTCAGAATTGTGCTTCATCACTGGAGGCTTTCAAGAAGAGCCTGGATATCCACTTGTCAGAAATGGTATAGGGTCTCCTGCTTGAGCAGGGAGTGGAATTAGATGACCTACAAGGTTCCTTCCATCTCTAAGATTCTGTAAATCTATTCCTCCCAAAGATATGTCTAATGAAATCATGATAGCATCATGTATCCTTGTAACACTATAGTAGCTCAGTCAGGCTTGGTATTCAGCTTTGGCTGATTGTATCATGAGAGACTTAATTCATTTATTTAGAATAAAGACCATTATTTAATTTGGGCTTCTCCCAAAATGAGATTTTCAATTTCAGGATAGTTGGTGTCACTTTTCCAACCTGACCATTTTTGAAAGAGTTCATAGAGGAATAAGAATCATTTCCACTATATCAAGTGGAAAGTGATATGTGTTCTGAACTTTACTCCCCATTTGAAATCTGATCAGATACTTTTTCAGTTGTTATTTGGCTTTTTTGTTTAAACACATTTATTTATAGTTACTTATCTTTGACTAAAATTCATGACATGGTCATGCACATTGATATATATTGTCCATCTTCATATTCAGTGGTACCTTGCTACTCAGTGGTTTAAAACTAATCGAATTTGGCACTCAAGCATTTTAATGCAAAACTTTTCTCCTGGTACATATTATTTATTTGGTATTCAACACACAAACTAGAGCTTCTAATTGTCAGCTGTCTTATGTACTACATTATTTGTTATGGGGAAAAAAAATCTTTGGTACTCATCGTTTTTGGTAGTCACCGTGCCTTGCAGAATCAGTTATGAGTATTGAGGTATCACTGTATCTGCTTTGGTAGATGTTTCTGGACTGTTGCATCAGTCCAAGGGGAACTGAAGTGAGAACGCAAACACTGCATAACTACATATCCAGTTGGTACTTGTTGTCTTTAGCTATATAATGTTTCCACTGAGAATACAGTATAGCACATTTATATATTTGAAAGAACAGATAACCACTAGAATAAATTCAATTACAATTTTTAATAAAGAGACAGGGAAAAATTGTTAGCACTAGTTGAGTTAATCATCAAAAGGAGTAAGTTCAGTTGAAATAATTTCTTTAACACCAAATAAATAATTCTCAAGTTTGAACTATTCTGGAAGTGTTATGCAAAAAAACCCCCACAAGTTACTGTTTTGAGGAGGAGAGTTGAAAAGCCTTTCTGATTGGAAATTAGATGCATCTCTGGCTATGTAGCCATGCAGGCGGAAGATAAGGAGAGCCCTAAAGGAAAAGGGAACTGATTTGGGAGAAGGCTAATAGAGAATTTATATAATCAAGGTTGAACAATGGCCTTTTCTCATATTTATTTTATTTATTACTTGTTTGTTTTTTATGCCACCAGACTCCCAGTAATTCTGGGCAACTCGCAAATAAAAACCACAAAAGCAGTTAAAATAAAATTTGGTAAAAACTGGATAACAAGAAGTAAACGCACACTATTCAGAAGGGGGCTTCAGTCACCCTTTGCCAAAGACCTGGGAAAAGAGCCAGAACTTCAGTGCCTATGAAACACCAGTAGGCTGGAGTCCACCTGGATGTCTGGGGAGGAACCTCATTCTAGAGGACAAGTACCACAGAGAATGCTCCAGTAGTTCCGATGCTCCAGTAGTTGGCATTATTAAATCAAAGAAACTTGTAATATGTCCTTCGGGAGTAGGGCGGTATATAAATTTAAAAATTAAATTAAATTAAATTTATCAGATTAAGCTATAATGCTTTTATGTTATTTTTGGTGAAATGTGCTTTATGATTTCCCTAATTATAACTTAGTGTTGCGAGACAAACTAGATAGTGGGTGGTTTTAAATAAATCATGATTTAATCATGACTTACTTTCTGTTAGTGTATAAATTGCACAAAGTGTCTTTTTCAAATCAATGTGCTTATTGTATACACCAATTATATTTGTTTCTGTTTTCAGTCTTGAACTAAGAGTTCCATTTTTGGATCACCAGTTTACTGCTTACTACCTTTCTTTGCCAGCAGAACTCAGAATCCCAAAGGTAAACTAGCCATTGCTACTAGTCAAACGAGGAAATTACTGCCTTACGCAGGCAGTACTGTATATTTAAGTTTCACTGATTATTCTCTGAAGCTTTCTCACTTGTATATACCTGTGATTTTCAGCATTAGGTTGTGATCATTAGTTGTCTCATTATATGTGCAATTTCTTTAAATGCAGTTTTTCAATTAAACCGACAACATTCAGTTAGCATTCAAACCTAAATTCTAGACAAGAAACCAGACCAAAGTCTTTGAAGTTGATGGGATAGATTATTCTTTAAAATGTGCTAATTGCCATGCTGATTGGCTTCTAAAATATTTTTTTAGAATTTGTGAAGTATGTATTCCTAAGTAATGTATTGTTATGTATTTTTGATAATGTTGTCTCTCCCACAGAATGGAATTGAAAAGCACCTCTTAAGGGAAGCCTTTAAAGATACTAACTTATTGCCTAAAGAAATACTTTGGAGACCCAAGGAAGCTTTCAGTGATGGCTTAACTTCTATAAAAAAATCTTGGTTCTCCATGCTACAAGACTATATTGATCTTCAGGTAACAGGTTGAATTTTTAAACCCAGTCTCACTGAAATATTACTTAATTCATTTAATAGAGCTAGTGTGAGTATATTGAAAGTAAATCATGAAAAATGTTAAGGCAAAAACGGAGAATTTTAGAACCACATGAAGCGCATCAGCTTTGTGTATGTAGCCTTCCAGAGTGGATGAGGATGATTTATAGTTTCTTTATTTTGGGAGGAGAGGAGCCTGGTAGCTTGATGGCCAAAATGAGTCATTACCCTTCTATTTAAAACACTTTGATTTCTCTTGCTTTCGGGGTGAAGGATATAAGGCACAATAGTTCAGGATCTGGATCTCAAAATTTGAGTTGTATCATCATCTGTATTTTCACTTAGCATTATGTTTTTCAGAAGAACTGAACCAAAACATTAAAAAGAATTTGAATTAAATCTTGAATTTTAAAGAATGAATGTTAACTTTTATAACAAAAATTGTTTCCATAAATTATCAAAAAATATTTAATTCACTCTTACTCATGTGACTGTGCCTACCCATACATGTGTGTGCACACATAACCAGGCTTCCAAGTTTATTATTTTTTTAAAAAAATAGATGTAAGACTTGGATTAAGGACACTCAGATTCAAATATCTGTTTGACTGTGAGGTTCATTGAGTGACTATAAGCCAGTCATTGTCTCTTAATCCAGCTTCCAAACACTATAATTCTGAAGACAAAATGAGAGACGACACTCTTCTTCACATATGTCAATTTGAACTCTCTGATGATAGGTGTAATTTAAGCTGTTTTTTTAAAATGGACTTTTTGTTAACCCTTCAAATCAGGCTGAGTTAAGACACAGGCATGGCATCAATTCCAGGATTGTTCTTTATTGTTGTACAGTAATATAACAGAATGTTGAAAACTTCTTAAAATTATTATTTACTCTGCTTACACCAAACTAAATCAAGGCAGGTTTGGGCTTTTTTCACACTTTTCCAGGACTGACTATTCTTTTTCTGAAAGTCCTCCCTCATTTTTTCCTCATTCCCAAGGCCATATCTAAAGTCTTCTACACATTTTCATTTCTGTTTCTCTTTTTACTGAGCTATATTTTGTACTGTATTTTTAGGTATGTGTATTTTGGTGTATTTTTTTAAAAATAATTCTGATTCTTCTGCTAGAGAACTTGTAATATAGGCGGCCTAATATTATGATAATAGTGATAATAATAACTGAGAAAAATTGGTCCATTGATTGTTGCGCCATCATTTCTTCAATTTTTCCATTTTAAGAAGATTCAAGTGAGTTCCTCAATGGGTCTTAGGCGGAAGTATCTACAGGGTAAATCAAAAACTAGCAACCATGACACACATCAACATCCACTCTAAACACTTTTGTCCTTAGGACTTGTATACATTGCTTCTAAGCTGTTTAGTCCAAGCATTCTGCAATGTGGTTTTAAAAAATGGAACAGAAAAACAAGTTTTTTAAATGTTTAAAATAAGGAATAATTTATGATGAAGTCCTCATATATTATTCTTTTATATCTGCCCTTAGGTTGATGATCTTTTGTTGGAGAAAGCTGAAGAAAAATTTCCATTCAATCCTCCTAAAACAAAGGAAGGCTATTTTTACCGTCAGATCTTTGAGAAGCAGTACCCCGGGCACTCTGTTTGGCTCCCCCATTATTGGATGCCAAGATGGATCAAGGCTACTGATCCATCTGCTCGCACATTGAAGCATTACAAGTCAGCTTCAAAAGCATTGCTTTAATTTGTATTGTAGGTATAATTTCTCCAAAGAGCTTATAAACAAGATGAATCTTGTTAGCCATGAGGAATTTAATTTTTTTAAAAACATAAATGAACACAATAGTTTCTTTAGATAAAATAGAATGTTTTTGTTGATTCCAGCCATGCCAGCAACAAGAATTTCTCTTAGCCTTAAACTGCCCTATGCAACAAGTGATAAATGAAAGCGAGAATTGTAAGTCTTTATTCAGATAGTTTAATTCAGATTAAAGTAAAATGATATCTAAGCATATAGAGATGAATAGTGATATAAATGCACTTTTTCTGCAATTAATAAGGTGGATATCTTTTTTAAGTACTACGGTATGTTTATAGTCTTATAAATAAATAAAATAAAAGCTAGTCTTCTGAGTTCAAGTGGTAAATGCTAATTTAAGTTAGTTTACTATGGGAAAGGATAATAAACCAACTCTAATTTTTTTAAGTTTAAGATCTTCCTCATAATAGATTTCCAGTTATTTGCAACTGTGTATATCTGGGAATTCTGGACTCTTTCAGGGCTTTAGAGTGATTGTCATTTTTGATCTGCATGATCCTGTGATCAGGCCTCAACAACTCAACAATTCACAGCTTTTTAACCATATTATAAATCATGGCGCAGTCACGTGGTGGCACTGTTTAAAAATGTGCAAAAGAGCTTTCATATAACTTTTCATACAGGATCCCAGTATAACATTGTGCAGTTAGCAGAATCTCTTTTACACAACTGATGCTGCTCTACAGTTATCGTATAGCATTAAATCTTCAGTAAATCAGTAAAGCCTGTAGAATTAATATTCCAAAATGAGAAGATTGTTAAAAGCAAGTGCATATAGAATTTTCTTTTCTAGTTCTAACTGCGGGCGATTATATAATAAGTTAAAATAGTCTTTATATATGCCATCATGTGGCAGAAATATGTTCATATTCTAAGATGTTAATACTTGAATAAATGACAAGGTTATTGATAATAGAACTTTTGTCAAGAGTTTTTTTCTTTTTAAAACTAATTCTGAAACCACAAGATGGCGCAATAGAATTTCCTGATGTATTTTAAGAGTACAATTTGAATTCTCAGTAACTTTTAAGATGTGTGGACTTCAACTCCCAGAATTCTTCAGGCAACATGCAGGGAGTAGGGATCTTAAAGTTGCTGTGGTTGAGAAATACTGATCTACTGGATTAATTAATTGATGATTTGCAAAATTTTAAGTTACTTTATGGTGCAATATTTCCACAATGTAGCTCATACAACAAATACTGGTGCAATTGCACATAAATATGGCATATTTTTTACTGTACAATTGAGGCCATCATCTTAATATTTTTTTACTACACCTTGCCCATCGTTTCGTACATTATCAAGAAGCATGCTCAATAGAGATGGCTAGTGCTTAGCAATGATAAGAGTAGAGTCTAACAACATTCTCATCCTTCCCCAGACATCATAATATGGGAAGAAATCAGCTCTCTCAATATGTAACTTCCTAAAGAAATTCCTATCGGTTTTTGAAAAAATCAATTTAGAGACAGGATCTGCTCACAGAAAATCAACTAGATTTCTTTTTTTAAAAAAAAAAACTTGAAATCTCAAAAATTTACATGTCATCTAATTGAAATAAATATGCTCTTATAAGACATATTTTCTTTTAAGTTCTGATTTAATTTCTTAGAAAAGTAATTGCAGTAGCAAATAAGCTTGCAAAAACTGAATCTATAGTACATATTCAAAATAAGTCTAGCAAAAATGGCTCTTGAGCAAAGTGATGGGGTTGGCAAAACAAGGACTACGGATAAAAAAATGGTGCAAACAGATGTTTTTCAGTCTGGCCACTTCTCCTTCCCTCCCTCCATGTATGTTTTTTTCTTCATTAAGAGAGCAGTCCCATGGCTTTATGGCTTGGAGACCTGGTGGAAGGGGAGGGAAGAGGGAAACTGACTTGTACAAGGGGGTTGGTATGTGTGCATGAGTTGAGCGGTGTGTGCACGCCCCTTGCACCATCCCACCACTCACATGAGTTGACCTGCATGCACACACATGCCTCTTACCATCCCACTGCTCATCTAGGTTGAGCTGCATGTGTGCACATATGGCACTCGCGCTGTGCCATCATTTGGGTGAGTCGAGCTGTGCACACATGTGTGCCTGTGCACTAGCCAGCAGCTCATGGCCCACTTCCGAACTGGTCACACCCTGGAAGTGGGCCGCAGCCCTGGACTTGGGGACCCTGGCATTAGGAGGTTAATCTTTTGCACGTGCTTTGGGTTACTTCCAAAACTTGCACACGTCTAGTTTTGATTGCCTAAACATAAGCAAATTGTGCATTCAGCTGCATATAACAGGGTTTGCTGTGGTGCCAGACAGATAGTGCTTGATATACAACCGTTCATTTAGTGACCACTGAAAGTTACAGTGGCACTGAAAAAAGTGACTTATGACCATTTTCACACTTACCTTCATTGCAGCAAATCCATTGTCACATGATCAAAATCTAGACACTTGGCAACTGGCATGTATTCACAACAGTTGCAATGTCCAGGGATCGTGTGATTCCCTTGTGCCACCTGACAAAGTCAATGGGGAAATCAAATTCACCTAATAACAGTTATTAAGTTAAATGCAGTGGTCACTTAAGTGTAGCAAGAAAGGGTGTAAAATGGAACAAAACCTACTTAACAACTGCCTTGCTTAACAATGGAAATTTAGGCTCAATTGTGGTGCAGGTCAAAAACTATCCGTTCATAGCTTGTTTTGCAAGTTTTCCTGTTGATCGTACGCAATGATTGTGGGGAAGGACACCCAGATAACACTTCATTGCTGAAGATAATGCCACCCACATTTCCTGGATAAATTCTGTGAGTTAACACTTGTGGAATTCCTGTGTCTCAGTCTTATTTATATGTTACAGTTATCATGGACGTGAAGCCACAGTAGCACAAGCTCTCACTGTTCATTATTTTAGAACCAATGGGTCTTGAATAATGACAGTTTAGACTGTATTCATGTGTACATCTGTGTGGGATTTCCATTAAACTCAACAAGGCTTCTTATATCTGAAATAGCACACAATCCTTGTAATGTCATTCTGTGATATATACACAGTGTAAACTTAAAAGAATTCTGCTCAACTTGTAGTAAATATTTTGTATTGTTTTCAAGACATGGCACAAGTCTTGGGGCTTGCAGGAACCCATTATGGTATTTCAGTGTGTGTGTGTGTGTGTGTGTATGCATGATTTCCATTTACTTCCTTATTTCATCTGCAGATGGCAGTAACTGTTCTGGATATTTTGCTAGTCTTCGTGCAATGTTACTTATATCCTGTATTTTCTAAACTACTGTACTTTTTTCATTGTCAATTAAAAAAAAAGAAATGTTCTTAGCCAATATTTTATGCTGATGAATTAGGTTACAGGGTCAGCACTAAGAAATCAAAATATAATATTATAATTATTCTATTTTAAAGAGAAAAATAGATTTCAGTTAACAATATGGACAAAATTATTTCATCAATTTGTGCTTTCTGCTAGAAGCACGTTGTAAAAAAAAAGCACGAGATCTTTTTATTACTGCATTGGTTGCTCATTATGAAAGTATGATAAAGCTCAAAATCCATTGCTTTACTAGCAGCATTTTCTGCACATTGCTAAAAATTATTGAAAAGCTAACAAAGAAAAGCAGGAATTTGGAAAAAGGATGAAAGGAAAAAGAAAAATTTCAATCTGTTACTTAAAGAATGCTTAGGCAGAAAAATTGTCATAACTTGTTGCAGAAAGAAATTCCAGAAAGCACACATAGGTAACTGATTGTAGCAGGATTCATTAACTTCTCTTTGTCATCATCTCCATTGGTTGACCTGTCACTATGCAACATTCCAGGTCATGAATATTCTGACAAAAGCAAAAAAGAACAACTTGTGCTAACTTTCTCCCCCAAAAATTCTAGTTTATTTTTTTCTTTTATTTTTTAGCTTATCCATCACAAAAGTATCTTATTGGTATGCAAACACAGTGGAAAATAAATGATTAGGATCGCGATTTGTTGATTGCACCTAATACGTACACGACATGATGAATGTACTTTATGACTATGAATGTATCTTATGATTGTAGTCACAGTTTGTCAATTATAGCCTTATGATTCCACAAGAAACTCTAATTCTAATGATGCATATTCATTGTGCCATTTGCTTTATGGCTACAATAACTGATACAAAGACAGTGGAAAACCCTTAAGTAACAACTGAGCCACTATCTGGTAAAATCACTTTGTAGCTTGAAAGAAGCAAAGGCCTTCTCTCCTCCCACACCATCAGATAGTGTGACACTGAGGGCAACAAGAAATGGAAGTTTTTAAGAGCCTGCTTTTATCCTCCTTTATCACTCCACCAGATGCCCTGGGGAACCATATTGTTTGATTTATTAGTTATGGCTGCATTTTTCTATGGAAGATGATATGATGAAACAACCCTGTCAAACTAGCCTTTAGAAAGTTTCAAGCCATTTGTAGAGGACTGCTAAAGAAATGGCAGTGTGCCTTAATTTGATCGGTTTTATGTGCACTTATTAACAATGTGTAAACACTGGCCCTAGCTGCCCAAATGGATTAGAAGTCCAAGAGTGTGCATGGTCCAGAAGAGGAATCACACTCCACTCTGCCATTGTCTCTGAAACTGGAAGGCAGCCTTGACTAGACCCGGTTTAAGAATCTATGTTAGCAAACTTTTTGCTGTGACATACATACATACGTATTTTAAAGCAGGAGGATTGTGCATGTCATGTGAACAAAACTGCAGAAACCAAGAGGTGATATGAGTTAAATATCTTGTTGTTCATTTCATTTCTGCCATTCGGCTTCTGAATTGCTTAGTCTTGCCCTGTTCTAAAGTCAGAAATATCATACACCCCTTCAAAAGCTCCCTTCATTTTGTGCATACCTCAGATGGAAATTGACACAGCTGGAACGGATGTTATAAGTCAGTAATTAATAGGCAAAACTGTTTCCCTAGATCATTGGCGTCAGGCGAGTGGCGTGCCTCCCCAGGGTGGCGATGGCACGGAGTTGCGCTGGGCACAGGGGTTATGTGGGGGTCAGTTTTACCCATGGTGGTATTACAGGAGGTCAGCAGCGCTTGTGGGGGATTGTGGGCGAGGGCTTGACATCACCCACTGGGAGATCGCAAGGAGTTAGCGGTGCCCACGAGGATTGGCAGTGGCCCTCAATGAAATTGAGTTTGACACCCCTGCCCTAGATTAGTGGTCTTGAACCAGTGGGCCATGGCCTAGAGGCAGCTGGGACACAAGAGTGCTGGGCTGTTACGCACACACCAGAAAGTGCACGCACACATCCCCAAACCCTAAAGCGCCACATGCTGGCTGTAGTTCACCCCCCAAGCACCGCACGCCAGCAAGGACTAACCCCTCGAGTTCTGCATGTGGCTTATTCCCCCAAATGCTGTGCAATCACGATGCCCCACTTGCACACATGCACGATTGGCATGTGCATGTACACATGTGTAATCCCACCTTCAGACAAGCTAAAACAGTTGGGGAATTCTACCCTAGGTGATAGTGGAGGTCAAAATAAAATGGGGCATAAAAGAAATGACTATTATTCTTGTAATTAAAACATGTTAAAGAGCAATAGTTACGCCATGTTTATCCTAATCAGAATAGTTATATAAGTTGTTTTTATGCTGTTTGGATGGAAACACGTATCAAATCCAGGAATGTCTGAAAACATGATCAGGTCAGGTCGAAGAACAGATGTCCTGCCAATTTGAACCGGGAATGCTACATAACTGGAAATTAATGTATCGCTGTCATAGGATGTTGCAAAGGCTAGCACATACTTTACAAGTCAAGTGAAACCTGCCAAAATAGGATGGGCAGTAAAGGAGGTTGATTATTTTTAAATGTGCAAGGAACCGTGTAAAAATCTATGTATGCTGCTTTGCTCTTTGCCTCTCATAATAATGAGAGAATAGGGACCTTTTGCAAAAGAACAATAAAGGCTCTGAGGAATTGTTCAAGCTTTTCACTGGTTATTTCAAACTGAGATTTTGGAATCTCACAGGGCATGAAGTTTTCCTATTTCTCTATTTGCAAAGCATTGTTTGAAAAAAAAAGGAAAGACTTATATTACCCATAAGGAAAGATCAGATACATATAAATGAAGGGGTTTTTATTAACAATTTGGAGGTATCAATGTTTTTTTTTAAATTCAGAAATGCTATTACAGTATAAGGCTACTTAAACTGGACTACAAACATTTAGACAACCACTAGATGGCAAAAAATGGAATTTTCTGTATCCCTGTCCTGCCATCTAGTGATACTCCAGGCTGTGTAATCCAGATCTTGTAGCATTAGCAATTGTCTGTAGCATAAAAATGAATATGGAATTAAAATGCTCCTAAAAGTAGCGGAATGAAGTATCATAAATGTGAGGAATTGATTTGCATTGCATTACACTGTATTTTTAAGCCCTTCGTGACATGGGTTCCGGCTACCATCTCATCCCACTGCGATTGGCCCACCCCAGTCATGCCTGCATAAGAGCAATGCTCTATTCTATCCATTGCCCAAGGTATTCCATCTGGCAGGGTCCAGGAGAAGTTTATTGTCTGCTGTTGCCCTTTTAAACTTCTTTCATTCTTTCATTACATTCAGCATGAGATTATAGAAAGGAAGATGCTGTGTTTGGAGCAGACTGACAGGCTCCTGTCAGTAATTAGCTGAGGAGTATCCCCCCCACCCTTGGGATAGACAATTTGTCTGGTTAGGTTTGGGCTTACTTGATTGGGCTAGCAGCCTGTGGAGAGTTGTTAAAAGGTTTTGACTGCTGGTGTTGCAGCGAGAGGTTTGCTATTGTTCTGTGACTGTTACAAGCTGCAATAAACAAGTATTGCACTTAGCTGGTCTCCTGCCTCTCCTTGCCTGAATCTAACTGAAGAGATGTACCTGGCCCCCAAAGGTCCCTCAGCGAATCAATGCTCTGGTGGCATTGAACATGTTGTTCAACTGTAGCTGGGTCCAGCGTCCTTGAGGTGCCTCCGATAGCACATGCCTAGCTCACATCAGCCATCTGTCAAGGTCCCTGATCAGTTGAGTGTTCAAGGCTGCACTCCTTTCCTCCTCAAGGCAAGGCCAGTCCCAACCCACATGTCACATCACATGTCAGGGTTTGCCAGGGTAGCGTTGATAAAAAGCCCGTAGGAGCCTGGTTGCCTGCACATGCCTGGCATCCGCCCATTCCCTTTGTGAAGCAAAAAAGTGCTTCCAGGCTACCAGGTATTGTATTTTGCCCCTCTGTTTCCTGGAGTCAAGTATCTCTTTGATCTCAAAGTGTTGCTCTCCCTCTATGAATATAGGAGTAGGAGAAGGAGGTTGAGCTGGATGCAGCGGGGAGGATATCTCAGGCTTGAGGAGGCTACAATGGAATACTCTCCTGAGGTTCTTTGGTAACTCAAGCCATACAGTCACCGGATTTATGATTTTGGTGATGAGAAATAGTTCAAGATATTTTGGCCCCAACTTTTTGCACATTTCCTTTCTGTCTTGGTCAATTTTTTGTAAGTATAGGCACATGAATGGGCGGCTCTCTGGGAGTTCTCTCATAGTAGAACAGCCCCCACAGAAATGTCGCTAGCATCAGCCTTTATTACAAAAGGGGCTTGTGGGTCTGGGTGCTTTAATATCGGTTCCGCAGTGAACAATCACTTAAGTCTCTCAAACGTTGCTTGGCATTCCATGTTACACTGCAGCGGTTGACTAGACTACCATCTCATCCCACTGGGATTGGCCCACCCCACTCCGTTATTGCCAGCAAAAGGCTTTCCTAGAGGCCCCTGTCGGCCAAAACAGAGCTAAGGGAGGCCACAGGCAGCCACCCAGGGCTTAGATCTCAGTGGAACCTTATGTTACCTTATTTCCCTCCATGTAGATGTAGTAATATTCAAGGCTACTTATCAAGTATGGTTTGTCAGTCAGTTATAAATCCAACTGGTGATGCTGTTTATCCCACATTTTTCTAGTTTATCAAGAAGTAGGTTGTGGTCTACTTTGTGGATTGCCTTTCTGAAGTCTAAGTATACTGTGTCCACAGCATTTCTCTGGTCTACTAATTTAACCACTTTGTCAAAGTTTGGTATAATCTGTTTTTAACAAACTCGTGCTGTCTACTAGTTATAACTTTATTTGTTCTTAGATGTTCACAGGTCTTGTTTTTTAAATTATTTTTTCCAGTATCTTTCCAAGTATTGATTCTAGACTGATTGGCCCCCAGTTTCCTAGGTCTGATCCCTCCCCCATTTTTTGAAGATGGGAACTACACCAGCTCTTTTCCAATCCTCTGGTAGTTTCCCAGTGCTCCAAGATATTTTTAAATATATGGTACAATGGTTCTGAGAGAACATCTGCCAGCTCCTTCAGAATCCTGTGATGTGATCCATCAGATCTCAGTGATTTACATACATCAAGGTCAGGCAGGTGTTTTCTTACTATTTTGTTTTTCCTTTTATTTCTAGCCTGTCTTTTACAGTTATGTTTTTGATAGGTTGGGCTATAGTTTCTTTTTGCCTGATGCAAGGAATGAGTTAAGCAGCTCTGCTTTCTCTCTACTGCCTGCTACTCTTTGCAATATTCTCCCATTAGTGGACTGACTGTTTCCTTGAGTTTTTTCTTGTTATTTATAAATTGAAGGAAACTTTTAAAATATTTTCTTTTACTTTTGTTGCAAATCTTTGTTCATTCTGAACCTTTTCCCCCCTGACTTCATCATTGCAGATTCAGTCTGTCTGCTAATCTTCTGCATTAAGTTATGTATCTCTCATTCATGTTTTTGTAGTTATTCTTTTTTTTTCCAGTTTAGCAATCATACTGGTTTCTTCTTAAATTTCTTGTTTTTCTTTTTCAGTGATATTGTGTTGGACTGAGTTTTTTTTATCATATTTTTTCAATTTCCCATGCTTCTTGAGTAGTTTTCCTTTTCGGATTTTTATCCATGGAATTTTTATTAGGCTCTTTTTGAGTTTGTTAAAATCCAGCTCCTTTAAAGTTTAAGACACTGGTTGGATTACATTCTATTGCTTGTGTTTGCATTATGTTGAATTCCAATATGATGTGGTCACTCTTGCCCAAGTTTTCCCAGGAACTTCAACTCCTTCTATCACTTCTTTATTAATAAGAATTAGGTCCAGTATAGTTCCTTCCTCTACCTTTTAGATGACAAAGTTGTCAGCTAACTTGGTTAGGCATCTATTTGATCTCCCATTTGCTGCAGAGTTTGTCTCTCAGTTGATATTAGGATAGTTAAAATCTTCCATTTCTACTGTGGTATGTTTTCTAACATATATTTATTAATTGCTTCTAGTCTGAGAATCATTGTTAATGAATCTCTGAAAACAAAGAAAAGAGTAAGAGATAGTGGGGTAGATAGAAATGTTAAATAGGTGCAATGATTTGAATTTGTAGAAGTCAACTTTCTTTCCATTGGAAAAAGAATAGCTGCTTAGAAATAATATCAAGGCAGCTAAAAAATGTAAGTGTGGCTTGATTTTTTTAAGGAAATACATTATAGGAGAAAATAATTGCAAAATAAGGTGCCTATTTCTTTTTTGTTAGATTCTTACTTACCTTTTAATCATATATATATATATATATTATCAAAAAAATAAAAAGAAATAAAGAAATAAAAGCTTGACATTTCCAGGACAAAGATACACAAATGCAGATGGTTAATAAGATATTTTTTATTCTTCTTTGTTCTTAGCTAAACTACTGTATATGCTTGCAGTTTATAGTGATTCAAATAGAGCATATAAACTTTTTTAAAAAGAAAAGCATTTTAAGATTGCCCCCCACCTAACCCGGATATGTCTTTGTAGTAGAATCAAAATAGCAAGTGATAAAACTGAGCTGCTTGCAAAATGCAACTTCAGATTTCTCTGGTTTCAACGAGGAAGTTAGAATATGTTAGAAAGTTTTTTAATTCATGGGACACCATTCCTTCACAAAAAATATGAAATGCAGATTGTGTTTCTCATCATACTAGAACTCATCATTCAATGTAGTAATTGATTGGCAGTAGATTCAGGATTGACAAAAGTGCTCACTGCTTATACTCAATGTATATATAAAGGTAAAATCACACATCATGGTTTGCTTAATCACAGTTGATTGACTTGGCACAACATGGGAAGTTGTGAACTATACAAGATTTACCATGGATAAGTATGATGTACAGATTTATATGTTCCCAAAGTGGTATGAAACTCTCTCCAATTCACACTGGTTTGTTCACATAATAGAATTCTAATATTGGTGCATTTTCTTTACATGATGGCCATCACATGACAGGGTCAGCAAGACTACATACCCAGTAAATCTTGGCCGCAATAATTCAGATGAGCATTAGACTTCCCAACTCTACTTAGAATTTGGACCTTAAAGCTCAGGCGTGATCTGAATATATAATCGGTGTGTGTGTAGTGTGTGTAGTGTGTGTATGTGTATTCAAGAACTAGAGTTTATCCTCATGATTCTCATCTCCACCATTACTTTATTAATCTGTTTTCTTGTGGCAGGGCTTCTAAAGATTTGTCTTCAGCTGTGAACTTGAAATCTTATTGTATTAGCTTGAGAAATTGCCCAAGGCTCCCTATAACTTATCACACACTGTCTATATTTGCTTATGGATTAGTTGAAAACCAGATATAACCAAACATGCATCATTCTTAATCTGCTTGGCCAGCCTTCCTTGCTAATTGTAAAACCACAATTAAATTTACAATTTAGTAAAACTAAAACTACAAATACAGTGTTAGAAATTCTAGCATGGCAGACTAATGGACAATTCTCAAGCTGTCATTCTCTAATGAAATTCACAATATTTTCTTTTCCTTTTTTAAAATTTTGATATGATGCTCCTATTTTAATTAATGATATCTATGCATAGAATGGGTGTTCCAAAATCCTCAGAATGGATTGGTCACTTTTATCTGATGATATATGATCACAAAAAAAAGAAAAGGAAAAAATCTGTAATTTCTGTCATCAAAATTTGTTTATATCATTGCAATATAGTTTTGTTCATTTTGAATACATATATGAAATGAAAAGTGAATTTAAAGGCCTTCACTTTATTGTCTGGCGTCTCACACACGTCAGATAAAAGTAGCACTCTATTCTAAGGGTTTTGGAATACCCATTCTGTGCATGGATATCTTGATGGTTTAGCACATACTAAATTAACAAAGGATTCTTTTTTTCTTATTTCTTACCACTTTTTTTATAATTGGTGAACATTTTTTTCACAGAATGTATAATATGCTTTCTTGTGAAACATTACTGATTGCTATATTCTAGTCAGAAATATTACTGTAGCATATAATGTATATATCACTGCCACAATAGAGGAAATTTTTTGTAATTGAAATTTTCATCTTAAAAATAAATAAATAAATAAATATTCATTACAATGACTATTTTTCATTACATTAAGCTGGCTACTTAAACATTTCAATGGACAATGGAAAAACTGTCTCATTTGCGTCTTCTTTCAAACATTTGCAGGGTACTCCATTCAGAAGATCCTAACAGGGAAAGAAAACAGTGAAGATTAATGGAATGGAATGAATAAATGATTATGTATCTTGATAAGCTTTTCTCAAAAGTAAGTTTCAGTGTGCTGAATTTCCATTGCAACTGTGCTAATCAGACCATAACTGGAGTGCTGCTTCCTAATTTTGAAGGCCACATACATTTGATTCAGAGAATTTAACTCATTTGAGGCAGCCCTCAATATTGGCATGTAATTTAACTCTGCCATAGAGCTTCTGCTTGTGATGAGCTGAAGTCTTTGATCATGAAAACATTTCAGTGTTATTCAAACAAACAAAACTGGAGTCTTCTGAAGATTTTATCACTCAGAATGTCAAGAGGATGTTTGAAGAATTATTTGCATCATAAGGTGACTCCCAAATTTTCATTTGAGGAATTTCCATGATCATCTGGCAAATGCATCATTCACCATCTACTCTATGCCCTGCAGTGAGCAGGAGGTTGAACTAGGTGACTTTCAACTTACTTATGATAAAACACAGAGTTGTCTTACTGCCATAATCACTGTTGACTTAGCAGTCTTCCTCAATCTGAACAGTCTCTAAATGTGTGGATTTAACTCCCAAAATTCTCAGAAATGGCCATGCTAGCTTCAGAATTTTGGGAGTTCATATTTACATGTCTGAAAAATATTTGCCTTGGGAAGATTATGTTAGTATATTGACAATTAGAGAGATAAATCCTAAATCTTCTGTTCTGTTGGTTTTCGTAAATGCTTAAAAATCTAGCCTCCATAACTATAAATAAAGGAACTGACATCTTAAGATTTAATTATCTTGTCTCTTTTATAGACACTTTTTCACTGTCCAACGTAATGTGTTTCTAGTTTAGTTTCTTAAGCTGAATAAGCTTGCATGAATGTACTGAATGCATTCAGTAGTATTATCTGTTACATTTGTTAGTAACCATTTCAAATTACCAGAGAAAGGATTTGAAAGTGTAAACACATTCACATGTTAAATAAGATATGAATATATTCTCCTGGCCTCTGACAAAACATTAGTGTCCCCAATAGTGCAATTTATAGATATGTTCCTCAAAATAATCCCACAGATTCCAATGAATTTGTATATAGATGTCTGTAGGATTGTATTTTCTATAATATATTTTTTGAGATTAAAATATCCATATGGTATCTTTCATAAATGTACTCTCTAAGGAATCTTGTAATGGCAGTTTGAATATTTTGATATTTATACTAGCAGACAATCTGAAAGCTAGCCACATACTGTGTTCGCATAATTAACTGAAATTTGGTTTACTTAGATAATTTGTACAATATAAAACATTGGTTAAATACATCAGTTGGCTTTGTATATGATGCTGGTTTAAAATATTGGCTAATACAGTGGAATTGCAGAATATTTTTCACAGTAATAGTGCTGTGAGAACTTATTCTTTAGTGGGGTCTAACTATTTTATGTTGTATAGCAATTTTGAAAAAAATAAGTTTTAAAAACCCATAGTTGTTTTATTATTTTGTATTTTCAAACATATGATCACAATACAAATTGAATTTCAGTTCAAACTCAACTCTGTTAATTGGTATTTACAACTGCAAGAGCATTTAATGGCTATCTTTCTCAGATAAATTATTTCCTTAATTGCTCATGATTCATAGTAATTTGTAAAACTAAATAAGATATGACCTTGATATACTGCAACTCTGAATACTGCTAGATTGAAATATAAAGCACTTAAGTATAATTTCAGAAAATAGTTTACTGGGCACACATTAAAGAATTGCAAAACCATTAGATGATATGGTTTGGTGATCTATTTAAAGAATAAGAAAAACTGTTTCTTTTAAAATATTTCAGTAGTTTTAAGAATGTTTTTTTTAAAAATTAAGTTACCAAAATCACACATCCCCTGGATAGACAAGCAGATTTTAAATTTATAACTTAAATCATAATTAATTAGGAATTGATGCTGCACACACAAAATTTGATTAATTCCATATATATTATTGGTACTGAAGACAGAGAAGATCATACAAGAAAGGGACATTGATAATGATCGTGCCTATAAAGAAGAAACCAATTCATGGAGGAAGGAACAGTGATGAAAGGTGAACAATTTTCAACCTCCTTATTTCCTAGGGTAATCTGTGTTTTCTCAAAGGTTTTAGACTCCAAAGACCATCCTTCCTGTTCATATTACTTTCAAAAAAAGTGAACCCTGGCAACTTCTGGAGAACTCAGGTTATCTGTCTTTGTCTTAAATATTATAAGAAGACTGTATATTCAAAATGTTACAAAATAAAAATAAAAATTGTAGATAAGTGGGCTTTTGGTTAGCTTTCATTTTATAGTTTATACATACCAGAATTTAAAGATCTTTTGTCCATGAGTCCAACAAATGAGTCTATTTTCACACTGAAATATTCTGTAGAAACAGACTCTAAATATAGTTGAACTCAAGGCTAAATAAATCTAACCTTTAGTTTTGAGGTATTTTATCACAAATCAAGATGAAATCTGATCTGATCTTTACTGAATAACCTTAATTCATTTACAATGGGACTGATTAATAAAAAAAGTTGCTTCCAAAAGTGAACTATTTGTCTGGACTGTATTTTAAAGCACTAATTTAGTATTCATAGCTTATAGGCAGTTGTTAAAAAATACTTTGGAGTGTGGAGTCACTGGTCCCTCTCTGAGCTTGGTTATTTGTTTACAGATCTTCTCTCTTTCTCTAATAATTTTTTCTTTATTGTGTACCCTTTTTACAACCCTGTAATTCCTTGGTTTGGGGTGACACGTTTTGTCTAGATGGAGAAACATTTGCCACTTTCTAGGATTGAACTGTCAACCTTCTGTGTGGGAGGCAAGTGTATTTACCTCTAGGTCACCATGCCACTCTTTTTTTAAAAGCTATTAATATAATGAATTTACAATTTGTTTGTTTGACAAAGATTGTGCTATTTTAAAAATTGCTTTGGTATGATCTCAACCTATTGCAAATTACTCTTTGGAGAGGTTTGTCCCCAAAGCTCTTCAAATTATTGATCAATCCAAAATAGATGGCCAGGCTCCAAAATGCTCCAGAATGCCAGGAGCATATGAAATATTTGTAAGCACTGCTGATATTTTATTCTTTACCAGATCATAATTTTGACAGCAGCCAAAAAATATAATGGAATAAGTGGACAGAAGCTTTGGATGAAATAACTGTAATTCAAATAGATTTGATCCCTAAGATTTAATTCAATCTCAAAGGTTTTTCAAATCCTTGATAGAATATTTTATGTATAGTAAAACTCTGACAAATAGAATAAAATATATCACATTTTTGTCTTCCTGTAACCCAAGCTTATGGGTTTTGTGGCTAAAGCTTTAAACAGTTTGGAGAAAAGCATAAAAATCAGATTGCTTAACGTCCTCTGTAATCTTCTCTGGCAATAAAAAAATCCAACTATTTTCCTGAGTTGGTTTGCAATTAATCTCCTGTATCTGCAATATATACACTGTAGAAGAATCAATAAAATGTTTGTCTGCAATCTACCCTCCTTTTCCTCTCTCTTCCCAATCTGGATTTGTTAAGGTTGCCCAATGCTAAAAAGACTCTGGGCAACTTACAATACATCCCATACATAAGAAACGCAATTAAAACATGATAACTAAATAGCATTCCCATCATTTAGAAAAAAGACTTGACACAAGCACCACATATACCCTAATACCATGTCTGGGATCAGAAACAATAAGTTAAGGGACATCTAAAGTCTTTCATCTAAAGACAGGCTTACTATCTGTAAACTTACTTGAGAATCAGCCTCAATGTTCTCAGTGGGGTATTTTTTTAATAACTTTCAGTCAGCCTTTTAGGAGTTAGGAGTACTGTTTTTTTCCGATCCCTAAGGACTTTAGTAAGTAAAAAAAACTATATTATAAAATCATACTATTTGATAAAACTATACTACTAGGTGGGATTTTAAAAAGTGCTTTTTAAAAAAAGATTTGTAAAACTCTTTCCAAAAAAGTTTGGTTTTGTTTCTCATAGAAACTATGTTAAATCAAATCAGTTTGATGGGTGATTTGCTACTGAATTTTGATGTCGTGATCAGGGTGTGGCAGAAGCATTGAATTTCATCTTGAAATCACATTGGGGGTAGTTTATGTTAAAATGATAAATGTCAGCTCTTTATACCAACAAACTGTCTTTGAAAAAAATCTCTGGTTTATTCTTTCATTATGAAATAATAATCTGTGCCTATAAGACTGGGATTTTGTAGTGCAGCCTACATAATCTTGCTCAGAAGTAAGCCTTGTTTTGTTTAAAGGATCTTATCCCTAGAAGATTTAGGAATGTCGAACCAGTGAAACCTATTTGAGGTACAAATAGGAACAAGAACAGAAGACTGAACTGCCTCAATGGACCTATTTCTGATCTCACTTTAGAGTGTCTATGACTGCTAATGCAGTGGTTGCAGGCTGACTTTGCTCACAGTCAGGAGTCTGATTTTGACCAGCTCAAGGTTGACTCAGCCTTCCATTGTTCTGAGGTCTGTAAAATGGGGACCCAGATTATTGGAGGCAAAATACTGAGACTGTACACCACTCATAGAGTAAAGTAAAACACTGTGGGCAGGTATATATCTAAATTCTATTGCTATTTCTATTACAGGATACATAAATGATTTGTTCAAATACTCTGTGCTGGTTTAAAATAATGTGCAAACTTAGAAGTAACGACTTATGTAGCTAGCATTTATGAAAAGCAGAATCTTGGAGTTCAGGAAAGAATGCACACAAGTTTTCTAAGGAACAGCTATCATATAACTTGTTTTCTGTTCCTTTCCAGGAAGTACCATCCTTAAAGAACATTACCTAGCAAATCTGTACTATATATCATATCAATATTCCCTTCCCCCCTTTTGATATTGCAAGCTCTCCTCCAAAGGAAGACCATCCCTCTATACATCAAAAAGAAGACAAAGCTAGAAATTTTATCTCTGTTATCATATGTTTGGTGAACTGTAATTTCCCTCTATAGCTTCTATATCTTCTTTTTCTCTATTTCTATATCCTAATCAGTATTCCTCTGGTGATATGCTTTATATAATCAGTATTCCTTCCAGTAGCTCACTTCCATTTAGTAATGAAACAATTTATATAAATAGCTTTTTCTTCAATGGACAGTTAATAATTTTGGAGAGATTCTTGGTTTATTCAAAGGTTACTTATGAAGGTTGATTAATAATCTTCGTTCCTAAAAATATTGGTTCTACTTCTTCAAATTGCTTTAAAAGTTATCATTTTCTGAGTAACTGGCAAATTGTGTCAAACTAGGGTTATAAACTTAAACTGTACTGCAAGTAAGTGCTACTGATGGTGCTAAATGTTAACAAGGGATTGTGAAATTAGTAAGTGATACAGTATCTGCTAAGCTTGGCCCTAGCAAGGCCTTCCTATATATTTCTGCTTAGATATTAACCTCTTGAATTTAATAAATCATTTCCTTATATAAAGGACTATAATCTGAATCCTGCTGAAATCAATCCAACCAATTAATTCTATAGTTAATAGCACTAAATGACTAATGCTCAGAAACCAGGTATATAAAGGATACAGCAAAATAGCAGCATTAAAACATAAATACATGTTTTATAAATTGAAATTTTAAATAAGCATAGAATATACATAAAGAACAGCTGAAATTGAGTCCATCAGTCTTTAAGTGATGTTTTAAAATAGCCAGTGAGACAGCTACGTACATATATAGAAAACTGTTTCAAAGGAATGAGGCCACCACAACCAAGGTTCCACTTCTTGCTGTGGCTTATTGATGAAAAAGAACTGTTTGTCTTAATTAAAAGCATGAATTCTATAAATGTGTATTTGTTAGCCTACTATGCTCAGCGGAATCTATTTCCAAGTAAGTATGCACAGGATTAGGCTAGCCTGGAAAAATGGCATTCAGGCATCATCCTATTTTGAAAATACCTTGTCCTGAAGTACGGGGTAAGAATGGATGATTCTATTATAATTATTTGGAATTTCTGAACATATCTTGTTCATCCAGGGTCCTTGAATGTATGCCAACATTTCTGCAAGTTCACTGAAAAATGCTGGGCTTGGTACAATTTCTCTAGAATCAAATATATAGTTGCAATTCTGGATGTATCTCATATTGAAATAATTGATAAATGGCGCACAAGAAAATGAAAGGAAAATCACACTCTCACAGCTCAACTTACCTCACAAGGAAATAAAGGAAAAATGATCAGGAGTATCGTGTGTGTTCGTCTTCTTGAAGTATTTATAAAAATAATAAAGGCAGGATATAAATTGATAAATAAAACCAATTCCAACTTACTTTTGTGTGAGACAGGGCTATATCCTGGAAATCAGCAAATCAAAATAATTAGCAAGTGCATATCATTATTTATCATTAAAAAAGGAACACATTTCAAAAACCACATTATTGGTGCATAGCAATTAATGCCTTAATTGTTTTCTGAATAATTCATGGATGTGAAACATTTTTTAGTCTAGGCACAATATCCCAAGTGTGTTTTCTGTATATGCTCCATTATAAAATGGGAGATGCTTTTATATGATTCTCATTCATTTTTCCTTCTGTAAAGGACATTTCATTTGATGTATGCTATTTCAAAGCAATGAGATAAATCATGAGAATTCCTAATTTTGAAAAATGTGTTCAGGTATTCTTACTCTTATTTTATACAGTATATTCAGTAATAAAGACAAACAATATAAACCATTCATTATATAAATATATATCTTCCAAATTATGTTTAGAAAAAGAAAGTAGAAAGCAGCTGTTTATTGTTTTCCTTTAAAAGCATAAATGCAGATCATTTCCCATAAAGGAAAATCACTATTCCTAATTTTCAATAGAACTATATTTTATATACAAAATAAATTAGGAAGACTGTCTCTTATACATTCTGACCTTTTGTTTCAAACTGCTCTGGGCATTTTTTTAAAGTTGCAATATTATTTTGGAAGAAGGAGGAGGAGGAGGAGGAGGAGGAGGAAGAGGAA
>JANHFO010006076.1:22240-39049 GCA_032468095.1 Pareas carinatus | reverse complement strand
AGCCATGAACTCCCGAGCTACACCCGAGGCCTCCCCCGCCGATGGCAGGTTGAAGTCCCCCACGACCAAAAGCCGGGGGGTCTCCACCGCCACCCCGGAAACGACCTCGAGAAGCTCGGGCAGGGCTGCCGTCACGTGGCAGGGAGCCAGGTACGCGATCAGCATGCCCAACTGCCTACCAGACCCCCACTTCACCAGGAGCAACTCACATCCGGCTACCTGAGGAACAGTGGTCTCCCTTGGCTTGATCTCCTCTTTGATTACCAAGTGAATGCGTAAGGGTTTCCCTGTTTTATAAATTAGCTGGTGCAACCCTTAGCGGCTGTGGTAACAGCTGCCAGGTTTGCAGCCTAAATTAGAGAATTACTATATTAGAATTACTATATTAGAGAACTATAAAAATAAAAACTACTTGGGATCAGGCTTTCTTCATGGAGTGCCCTCTCCAATTAAGACTTGCCTGGCACCATCGTGAGGGCCTTTCAGCACCAGACAAAGTTGACTTAATTCCTCGGAGGTTTTAATATCAATATCTTAAAATTCTGGGTGGTTTAAAAGCTTCCTAATTACTGCTTCTGCTCTTAAGCTTTTATTTGTTTTTGAAGTACAATTGTAACTATTGTTTTAGGTTTTTTTTTAAAAAAATCTATTGTGATTGCTGATGTACTGCAGGGTTGCTGGGGTGGGTGGGGGGAGAGACATAAACAATTAAAAAAATAGTGTTCCAGTCACCTCTTCTTTTCTGAAAAGGGCAGCCTTGCAGTCTGCGTTGGGCTTAATGCACCGGATATAGTGTGGAGTGGTGCTGTGCAGGATCTCCATCAGCTGCTCGAGGGAACCCTGCAAGAGTAACAAGAGAAACGGGCCCTCAAGGCTTTTGGGGTGGAAAAAGAATCTGATGATCTGCAATGAAACAATTGCAGCGCAATGCATTCCTGTTCCAAGGTTGAAATCTATTAGCCTGGCTCTTTTCTAAGAATCAGAATTTATTTTGCCAAGTGTGTCTGGACACACAAGGAATTTGTTCTATACCAGTGGTGGCGAACCCGTGGCACGCGTGCCAGAGGCGGCACTCAGAGCCCTCTCTGAGGGCACACACGCCGTCATCCCATTCGATTTCTTTACTAGAAAGCCAGAGGGACGTGGCGCTCCCCTCCCCTTCTCCACGTGCACCTGAGGACATTTCTGACATCACCCGCCCCTTTGCCCAGCAACCCAATGGGAGCGCTTCCTCCTTCCCTTGTCTGGGGTAAGGCGGATGGCTCAAATGACACATGGAGTCTGTAGAGAAGGTGAGAGAAGAGAGGAGCTAGGTTGGAGGGGAGCATAGCTTACAGCGGGCCACAGAAGCTGGGAGAGGTCGCCGAGAGGCCCGTGGTGAGCTCATGTAGGCCACAGGCAGGGCGGGGGGCATCCGGGGGTGTGTGTCACCAATGGCAGGTGTTGCTGTGTTGACATTTTGCGATAAATAGGTGGCTTTGGGGTTGCAGTTTGGGCACTTGTTGTCTAAAAGGTTCACCATCACTGTTCTATACCTACCTACCTACAATAAACAAACTGTGACTGTAATCATAAAGTACATTCATCTTGTCATGCACATATAAGCATAAGACATCCCAATATATACAGGCATCCCCCGCCTACAACCTTCCATTTAGTAATCATTTAAACCTATATCAGCACCAAAAAAAAATGACTTATGAGCATTTTTCACACTTAAGACCATTAAATTCAGTCATTTGTCAACCGGCTCCTATTTATGACGGCTGCAGGATCAGCTTTGGGGACCCTCTGACCAGCGAAGTCAATGGGTAAGCCAGATTCACTTAACAATCGTGTTATTAAATTAGCAGATGCCGTGATTCACTTAAGAACTGTGGCCATAAAGGTCGTAAAATCGGGCAAAACTCACTTAACCACCGCCTTGCTTAACAACATAAATGTTGAACTCAACTGTGGTCATGAGTTGAGGAGTCTGTATTCTCTCTTGGTTTTTTACAACCCTTCCCACTGTAACAAAGCATTCCGTGCCTAGTAAAAAATATCTGAGACACGTACCGCACGATTCTTTTAACAGCCATGCTACTAACTTAACAACTGCAGTGATTCGCTTAACAACTATGGCAAGAAAGGTCACAAAATGGGACAAAACTCATTTTACCACTGTCTCACTTGGTAAGAGAAATTTGGGATTCAATTGTGGTCGTGTGTCAAGGATTACCTATATTACTTATTCACGTCTGTTACCATTTCAAATGATCGTTGAACAGATGTTCGGTCATTGAGGACTACCTTCGCTTCAATGATTTGTCCTAAGAATCTCACTTCCCCCCTCCTCTGGTTTAAGAAAAACAGATTTGGGGCTCACTGTCGTAGAAGGAAAACATGGGGGGGAGGAGAGGAAGAAGGCAGAATCTAAATGTAAATCTGTAAATGAGACGGACCTTAAATTTTGAGACGACTGTGACATGTGCAGGTTTTGCTTGGGTCTTTGCATCATTTTCGTCCGGTTTGTCGTTTGTCTCCTCCACAGGAAATAATTTCCGAAGCAAGGCATCCTGGGATTGTTGCAGCAATAGGACCAACTCTGGGGGAACAGGATCCTATTTTTTTTTTAAAGAAAAACCAGAATCAGAATCAGAATTTATTGGTGCGGTGTATCTGGACACGCAAAGAATTTGTCTCCGGTGTACATGCTCTATACCTACATAAGTACAATTAACATACAATCTTAAGATACATTCACAATGAAAAGTGCGTTCATCCTGTCATGTACATATAAGTGGCAATTCTTTGTCATAGTGAACCATAAACATACAGAACAAGCCTAAATGCAGCTAAGCGTCACAGCAGAAAGTGCTTCTGATGAGAATTCCAGTTCTTGCTCCACCCCCAATGTGTCTGGGGTGGGGTGGGGGGGCTGCTGCCCCAAAGGGTGAGTGCCTTCACAAAGCAGGCCACTTCCCAGATCCTATCAGAGGGCACTGCTTAATGGATGGGACTTGGAGGACTCTCCTTGATCACATAGGCCGGGCAGAAACCATGAAATCCAGAGAGGTTTGTATCCGTCTAATGCTTTTGTGGGTTTGTAAGCAAAAGCTATTGCCACACAAGCTTCAGAAAGGAGATCCAAAGCAACTGCCAGAGATATAATTTTTATGTGTGCAGTTTTAAAACTTTCTGGGGATGATAATGTCATATTAATGTTGGAGGAACTGCAGGAGAGCTTATTTTCCAGTTCCTTAGTTAGAATGGTGTGAAAAAAGGCCTTCATATATATATATGAATAAATGTTATTTTGTGCATTCTTTTGGCCTTTAATAGATGTACATGGTTTAAATTTGCACTGTTCCCTCTTACCAAGATTCAAAGAGCATCTGTAGCGACTTTCTCTGTGGCAGCGCCCTTTCTATTTTTCAACTCACTTTTAAAAGGCTACAAACTTTTTTATATCAGAAAATAATTAGAAATGAGGGAGAGAGAGGGGAGAAACAGACTTTAATTATGTTTTGCTTTATGAAACTGGATGCTTTTCTTTAATTGCCCATCCAGTAAACCTATCAAAAGCTTTATTTCGGGAGCAGGGCGGTATATAAATCTAAATGAATGAATGAATGAATGAATGAATGAATAAACAACCAATCAACCAACCAACCAACCAACCAACCAACCAAACAAACAAACAAACAAACAAACATTTTATTGAAGAATTAAATAGCCCTGAAAAATTGCACCAATGGAATTTGATTTGGGGCTCATTTTCAAATGAGACTTACAGAAAAAGGACTGAGGGTGTCTCTAGTTTCCCCATCTCTCATTTAAATTAACAAACTCAAGTGATAACCAAACATACCTTATTTTTTTCCACCATACTCTCAATTCGATAGCAGACACGGCCAGCATAATGGGATACAATGAAGTTTGGCTCCTTCCTAAATTTGTCTCGGCTTATACAGGCATTCTTGGACAGAGCAATTTCAATCCGACTTTGAAACTGTGCGGCATTGGAAGTCCAGTTAAGGCGACAGGCCTAGCAAAGAAAAGAGAGAGATAAAGAGGGGACAGGTCGGTGGTAAAGAGGAGACGGAGAGAGGAGAAGGACCAAAGCCAGTCAAATATTTAAGCATAGATGAGTATTTTGGAGCAGTCCAAAAAGGGGGAAATCCAATGATCAACATCTAGCCATCTGGGTGAGTTTGAAAATCCTACACCAAAAGACTACGCTACCTGAAAGTTTAAAAAGAGTTAACTCCCAAAAGAGGGAGGGGGAAATGGCAACTGAAAATGGAAGGGATTAATTCTAAAAGAAAAAGCTTTGGACTGAAATAAAACCTCTAGAAATGAAATGTCTTTCTATCCAGATTAAGTCCTAAAAATTATTGCTTGACTTTATTTGAAAAAGAAGGAAAGGAAGCTGTGGACCCACCTCGTTGAGTAAGGAGAAAATGCCAACAGGATTGCCCTCAATGGCATCCAGACAGGTTTGATTATCTTGGTAGTTTACAAAAGACCACTCAAGACCTTCTTCCGCATATTCTTCCTGGAGGAACCAAAACCATACGAAAACAACGGAGGAGGAAGAAAAAAGGATTTCAATTTGCCCAAAGATCCCAGAATGCAAAAGCTGGTTCTGGCAGAAGAGCTTCCCCCCAGGGAAAATTCACTTGCAAAGCATTACCTGCTGAGCTTTTAGGAAATGGCTGACAAAATGCTGCTGTAGTTTCTCGTTAGCATAATTGATGCAAAGCTGTTCTAAGTGGTTTTCCACAAAGGATTCAAAACCATAGACATCTAGCAGACCTGGAGGTGAGGAAAGGAAAGGTTGCACCACCATCATCCTGGGAGCCCTGACAAGGCAGCCATCCTCCCTCCCCTCCTTCCTTAGTTATGATCTTCGGGTTTCAGGTAGTCCTCGATTTACAAAGGGGGGGGGGCTGGAATTTCGGTCATTAAGTCCGCTATGGTCATAAGTTAGCACATGATTTGATCTAAATTTACGTCCATTTTAAGGATGTTTGCAAAGCGAATCGCTGTGGTCATTAAGTGAGTCGTGCGGTTGTGAAGTGAATCCAGCTTCTCTAAGGGATGCTTTTTTGCTGGAAAAGGCGACGAATTGCAATCATGTGGCCGCAGGATGCCGCAACCACTTGTAAATGAGAGCCGGTTCCAAAGCATCTGAATTGCAATCACGTGACTGTGGAAATGTTGTGGAAATTACACATCGTAAGTCCACTTTTTCCAAGGCTGTTTTAACTCTGGACTGTTGTTAAACATTTAGTTATATGCCGTGGACCACCGTATACCCCAGTTTTGTGAGATTCAACCAAAAACTCACTGGGCCTCTAGGGCTAGTGGAAGACGATGTTCAAAAATAACAAATCCAGATTGATCGATTGACTGATTAAGAATCTTATAGAGCTGCTTATGATACAATAAGAACACTGGGCAGCATACAAAAAAGAAAAAAAAACCTCAACCCTCCCCAAAATTATAAAATAAGAACCTATAAAAACTGCATTAAAAACAAACAAACAATACGACACCTGGGACAGCACTATGCCATATTTCTGTCTATGGAGATTCTCAGTCATCCAGGTTATGGCTGTCACAAAGGTGCTTTTTTTGAGAGACAACTGGTCTTTCTTCATTTTTCTTCGAAGGTGTTTTGCTTCTCATCCAAGAAGCTTCTTTAGCTCTGACTGGATGGTGGAGATTGGAAGGATTTATTTAGTCCAGTTGCCTCTTGAAAAAGCACCTTTGGGGTATCATCTTGTGGGATGAAATAGTTGTTCATTTAGTATCCCTGTCTTGACTTGCAGATTGATTATTAGTATCCTACAACTGTTCTAAATGTATTACGAAAATGTACACCAAAATCTATCGTATGGCATGCGGAAGGTGTTTTGTGACATGATGATTGTACTTTACAACATGGTGACATGATGAATGTTCTTTATGATTGTGATTGTATTCATTATTAAGGTCGTGGCTTGTCGATTGCAGCTTATATGTACTTGACTTATGATTGTAATCACAGTTTATTCTATCTGTGTAAGTATTAAGCAGATACACCAGAGACAAATTCCTTGTGTGTCCAGACACACTTGGCAAAATAAATTCTGCTTCAGATTCTGATCTCCAGCCTCATCCTACCCCGATGCTTGTGGGAATAGCCAGACTTCCAAAAAGCAAACGGGCGAGGCGGGGCTGGTGGATCTCTTGGGGCAGGGTGTTCCACAGGCCAGGGGCAGCTACAGTGAAGGAGTACTTCTTAGGTCTTGCTAGGGGATAACATTTAAGGGAAGGGATCTGCAGCGTACTCACCTCATCTGAAATGATGAGGGGCAAATATCCCCAGAGAGGGAGGGTCCTGCAAGTAGCCTCATCCCAAGACATTTAAGGCTTTAAAGGCAATGACCAACACCCTGAACTGCACCCAGAAAGAAGCTGGATGATTCTCTGACTGCAGAAGGTTTGATGTACAGAACATTCTTTAATGTGGATTCTAACAAGTTCTGTCAGGAGTATGTGTCCCCAAGTAATACCTATGAAATTGTTCCACACGGAATTCGAGGCATAGATGCTTCCATTGATCACGGACACCAGCCAGTCAAAGATCCTGCAAGAAAGATGCAAAAATGTGCCATTCTGATCAGCCAGAGAGCACACATGTCCTTTACAGAGCAACGAAGAAGTCAAAAACATAGACAAGTACTGAGTTGTAGATGTGTGTCATAAGCAGAACTGAAGACAAAGTTAATCAATCACAAAAGGTGAGCTTATTTTCCAAAGGTACCTCAAGGACAGAATAAGATTTTAAGGAATAGAACAGGGAGAGATGACAGATCTATCACTTAAAATCACAAGGATACATGGCATCTTAAAAAGTGAAACAAGGAATTCAAACATAGGCTTTTGGGGACATTTGATGAATATTTGATGCTTTTATGAAATATCAAAGGCAGTGTTATTCAACCCTGGCAACTTGAAGATGTGAAAGGTTCAATTCCCAGATTCAATCCCGAGGCAGCCATGCTGGTGTATGGACTTACCTGGCATAAATCACCTTAGCCAGACAGTCCCTTCTTGTTTCACACTCTGCCTTGAGACAAGGCTTCCTGAACACCTGCCGTTGTTTCCCAGCGGTTATCGTTCGGATCCTGAGTGTGTCCAGCAACTGCTCCCCAGGCACTCTTAAAAGTCGGGAAGCAGTCTTTGCGAAGCCTTGTTTTAAAAGAATCATTCAACAAAAACAAAAACACCGAATGGTCAGCCACTTTTCTTAAAATAGCTTGGCTAAATTCTTGTTCTACAGTATTAAAGCTTAGGTGAAACTAGATTGTTTTGAGATCGGAGGACTGGCTCTTGGGTAGCTCACCTTTGGCCAGGTCTTCTAACTCACAAAGTTGTGCCTCATCCTCTGACTCGCAGAACTGGATATTGCCCAAATGCAGAAGACCAGCTAGTAACTGCAACAGAAAGAGATTGCGAACTGGGTGGTTATTTCTGTATTCTGTACGGGTGATGTTTTTGGCATGGACAAGGATCCGTACTCAGAAAATGAGTTTACTGTAACCCGGCCAGCAGAAGATTTGAAAAGAAATCCACCCTAGCATAAAAGCCCCCTCTGTGAACAAAGACAGAAATGACAGGAAGCAAGGCTACTGCAATTCAGGACATGGTAAATCACCCTCAGAGATCCATACATGCTGATTAGGTGGCCTTACAAATCCTATCAATCAGCTCAACTGCTATTGAGCCAAGGTTTAACTGACCTTAAAGACATTATTCTGGGTGAAACTGTCAATGCCCAAGTGGGCCATGGCCTCCCGAGTCACATCAAAACAGTCTTCTACAAGGCAAAGAGACATTCGTTAGATGGAGGTTCTCTCATTCGCTCCTGAAGATCAGGTGGCTCTAATGCAGAGCCAAATCATGATCTGTAAGGTAACAATGATTTGCTCCTGCAAATGAGCCAACAGCCTCCGAGATAATTTGCACTGGGACTGAGTCAGAACCAACTTAATTAGGCCAAATTTCTCAAGTGCAAGAACAGCATTCAAGAAGTGAAACTGCAGGTATAGATTGTATTTGATTCTGTCTGCTTCAAAAACCTGGGCAGGACCATGGAAAAGGGATGAGAGAAAAGCTCATTTATTTTCTCTTTCATGAAAGAAAGAAAATATTGTCATTTTTCTTGTCCTTAAAAGGTTTTCCCTACCTCTCACATTAAACTTTGAAATTTGAGGATTCTTGGGTTGCACATTCAGGCAGTACTGAGAAAAATAGAGTGTGCGTGGGGGAAGCTATTGGTTTTGTATTGGGGTTTTATTCCCATAAGTTGTACAGAGTCATCAAGATTGAGTCGAGCAGTCATATTCCTTTTCTTAATTAATTGATAAATAAATGTTCAAAAATCAAACCAAAATCCCAAGGAGTTGTTGGGGACTAAGCTCCAATTAAATAATCCTATTGAAGTGCCTCTTCAGAAATTATATAAAAATCACTTCAAATGAATATGATTGAGGGTTATAAAAGGAAGACTTGCCACCCTAGGAATTCCTTATTATCTTTGTTTGAATGCTAGTCTCAGAATTTCTTCCAACATTTCTCATCTAGTTCTTTTTTCTAAATAATAGCTATTCAACTTGAAAGCATATTAATCTGCACCTCTAGCACTGTCTGGTTTGGCACAGCAACCAAACAAGATAAACATAGACCTCAATGAATAATTAGAACTTCAGAAAAAATAATTGCTTCAAACCTCCATTGAAGATCTGTATGCCGCACGGGCCACAAAGAGGGCTGAGAAAGTAATAACAGACCCCTCACATCCTGAACACAACCTATTTCAACTTCTTCCCTCCAGACGCAGCTACAGGGCATTGCAAACCAAAACAACTAGGCACAAGGACAGTTTCTTCCCCTCATGCCATCACTCTGCTAAACAACTAACTTCCACCACACTGCTAAACTACTAGTATGTATCACTATTATCTTTCCTATTAACCATTACCTATTACCTATTCTCTTATTTGTATGCCAATTAACCTGCTGCTTTTATCCTACGATATATAATAGCTGTTTTATTTAGTATTCTAGTATGACTTGTAGATTGCTTATTAGAATTCTATGACTGTACTACGCCTATCAAAATGTCCCACATCTTATGACATGATGAATATGTATTGTGACATGATGGCACGATGAATGTATTTTATGATTATGATCACGGTTTATCACGTGTAGATTGTATGTACATTGAGAGCATGTGCACCGGAGACAAATTCCTTGTGTGTCCAGACACACTTGGTCAACAAAGAATTCTTATTCTTATATTAATTACATTAAATTTTATTTATTTAGGCTTGTAGTCAATCTCCTTCCTTTACTTAAAAAGCCTAAGGGTCTTTACAAGATCTGGGTTTTCAAATGCTACCTTCTAGAGTCTTTTCAGAATTTGGAAGCCAACAGAAATGTGCACTCTCCAGAAGATCCCATTCTTGGCGCTCATCCAGCGTGGCTCCTTTTGCAATCTGGAAAGTAAGAAAACAGCTCGGCAATTCCCCTCAAACCTGCATTGGTGTGCGAGGTACTGTCCATCCTCCTCATACAGCTGCATTTATAGAACATTTATACTGTTCTACAGTATAAAGCTTCAGTAAGCTGAATGTGCTTACTGAATTAATCCATTTCCTGAATTTGTACAGATGGTAGTCTTGCTTAAGGTGAATTTGGCACAAGGCAACTTCTTACATTTCTTGGATCTCCTGGTGGCCTCCTGTCCTAACTAGATCCGAAACTTATTCTTTTCTTTTTTTAGGTCAGCCAATACCAGCTAAGTGGTGCTCTCTGCTCTCTGCTGGAAACAACATAAACTAAACAAGCTGTACAACATGCCATCCTCTGTAGCCAAAGTTAATACTAATCAGGAATTCTGTATTCAGAGAATTCAGAAACTAAATTATTAAATGAACTGAATACAACTGTGGTAATAGGATGAATATTTAATGCAATTATGGCTTAACTATTAGATATATGTTTCATAGGCATTTAGCAGCTAAACGAAAAGCTGAAAGGAAAGGATCTGGTTAGTATTTGGATGGGAGACCACAAGGAAATCCCAGGATTCCAAGCTGAATTGAGAATTTATGAAAAGAAGACAATGGCAATTCCCTTCTGCATCCCTGGCATGGCTAAATTTGCAATGTTTCCAGAAGTCAGGCTCAGTTCAAAGGATCATTACCTTGCTGGGATATTATGGTTGATCGCACAATCAGCTAGATGTTCAAAATGGATTTGGCATTTTTATCCACCTATCGAGTCCTTCTGAAGGATCTGGGATTGGCAGATGTTTTTATCTGATGGTGTTAAAGGTATCATCACAGGATGTAAGGTGTTCCGAGTAAAGCTGTCTTTTGTAGTTCATTTTGTCAATGCCGATGGTGTTGAAGTATCACTGCAAATGTTTGTGATTGCACCCAAGGTGCCTATGATTATTGATATGTATACTTATAGTTATACTATATATTTTTTGCAGAGTCTTTATGTTTTGCTGTTTTCTCTAGTTCATTTTCTTCTATTCTGCTGTCTCTAGGTATTACAATGTCTACTTGTTAGGGTTATATGGGTTATGGTCCCTTTAAGCACCTAACTGATTGGTTTACAAAATGGCTGACTAGCTGAGTCATGCTGAGTCATGCTAATTGCTTAGAACCAGGATGCTTATTAAAAAAAGCAGGATACTTGAGAGCACTCTCTCTCCTTCAATATTCTACGACTCTGCTTTGCTTCTGTATTTGATCCTGTGTGTTGCCACTGATGATTCCTGACCTACTTTCTTGGTGAAATTGCTGGTGAAGACTACTTACTAACTTGGTTACTAAAAGGACTGCTTGATTGTGTACTGGACTGTTGACTTAGAAGACTGGACTTCGTTTAACTTTCTGTTTATAAATACTTTTATACCCACTGTACTCTGTGCCTGATTGATACTGATATCCAATGCTACTTCCTAGACCACGCCGTTTTTTGCTACACGCACCATCTGCTTGTTCCTAACATTGGTTTTAAGGCCAGGGTGCTAACAGTTCTGTCTTCTGGTGCTTTGGAAAATAGGCTGATCCCCCCCTTCTTTGGGCAGCCTCTCAAATATTGGAACACTGCTACCATTGTCACCTCCAGTCCTTCTTTTCATTAGACTAGCCATAGCCGCGTGAGAGGAGGCGGTATGAGCCTGCAAGTCTGCAGGGAACGGGCCTTTTTCATATTTTCCAGGATGCTGGACCACCCCACAATTGGGTGAGCCCAAGATTGGCCAGAGGAACCTCTGCCCCCACCCGCGGAGGGCTGTCTGCCCTCAGCTAGATCATGAATGAGTTTGCTTACCACTTGAAGTTTCTCCACGCAAGAAGAGTAGCGGTGGCAGAAACCGTCCCCTTCATAGTGATGGAGCCAGAGCTGATGGTTTCAGCCTTCACGGCCTCCGTGGAATGCATTAAACAGCTGAGTGAGCCAAGCAGGTGAGTGGTGAGTGATCGAACAACAGCAGAGTGAGCAAGAAAGGCAGTGACCCCACCCCCGATGGCTATCTTACCGAGGGTGTGGGCGTTTGGACGACCGGGTCGCCGAAGAGGAGCATTAGTGACAAAAAACATGGTGGCGGCAGCAGCAATGGCGGTGACAGTAGCAGCGGTCCCGATAGCATCCCTGCTGTCCCTGTGTTCCCCCGAGACCATGGGCAGCTGAAGGGCTCCCTTTTGGGACCCCCCCATGAACCCCCCTCTTTTGGTGGAGGTGCTACTGAGCCACCCAGGTGGCTGCAGGATGAAGACTGATGGTTTTCGTCATGGAGAGTTGGGAGGGGGGTGTGTTTGCAGGACTAGGAGGGATTTCCTTGGTTCTTCCAGTTTGGACTTGCGGGATGAAGAAGGCCCTGATGGGTGGATCCATGCCACCCCTCCCCACTGTCATTCCCACTGCTTCCTCCCCTACTGGAATTTTTTTAGGAGGCTCTGATTTTGACTTTGCCCTGCCATGATGCTATATTTCCATCATCCCTGCTTACCCATTCTGCTCATCCTGACTTTCGATCTGGAGGACTAATTTCATCTCTACCCTGGACTATAGGCCCGACTATCTGGACCTGCTTGAACTTTGGAACCTGTTCCCTAATTTTTTATCTTATGACCTTGATGTACTCTACTACCTAACTCAGAGGACTGCGACAATCCCCCCTCTTGCAGGTTTGGCCTGCCCCACTATCTAGGGCCTACCCGAGAGGTGGCACGTGGTAAAAACCAGGACCAAAACTAAACTGAGGAGTTTTTTAAGGGTTTTTTTAGTAAGGGTTTTAAGGGGAGAGGGAAGGTGTGAGGGGCCATCAGGTAGGCATGGGCAAGGCGTGAGAGCACTGGAGATCAGAGGGGGGGTATTGCAAGAGGGTGAGGAATCAAACATCACTGTTGTGTGTGGGAGGGGCAGGTATGGTGAAAGCAGGGAGCCAAATCATGTAAGGGGCACACGCCCCCGCTATATTCAAGCGGTGGCGCATGCCGACCCCTATAGCATTTCCTGTGATCTGGGTGGTACAGGCTTTCAGGCCCAGGACCTTTAGTTGATGCTGGGTAATGCCTGGTCTGTGGTTAACAAAGCCCCCCCTCATTTGTGAGTTGGTTCAGGAGGAGGGAGCAAAACTGGCGGGAATTTCGGAGACCTGGTTGGGCCAGGAGGGGGTAGTCCCCCTAGTTGAAATGTGCCCACCAGGTTTTTGTGCATTCCATCAACCACAGGCCCAGGGGAGGGGCAGGGGTGTTGCGATCTTAATCAAGGAGGAGTTCTTATCGAGGGAGGCCACTGTTCCTCAGGTGGCCGGCTGTGAGTCCCTCCTGGTGAAGTGGGGTCCTGGGAGGCAGAGGAATGACAGCAGCCCTGCCTGATCTACTCGATGTCATCACCAAGGTGGTGGTTGAGACTCCCAAACTTATCGTTATGGGAGACTTCAACCTGCCATCTGTGGGTAAGGTATCTGTAGTGGCTCGGGAGTTTCTGGCCACCATGATGGCCATGGACCTGACCCAAATAATTCAGGGATCCACGCACTCAGGGGGACACCTAGTTTTCACCTCTGGACAGTGGCTAGATGGTCAACATTTAGGGGAGATAGTTGTGAAGCCCCTGTCATGGTCTGACCATTTTCTCCTTCGCTTGAACTTCCACATCACAAAACCCTGCCACAGGGAGGCGGAACAGATTAAATAGTTCTGCCCCAGGTGCCTGATCTACCCTGAGCAGTTCCAGACAGAGCATGGGCGATTTCCTGAAGCCTTGACTCACAGCTCGGCTGAGGAGCTCACAGCCACCTGGAATGGGGCGGCGGATGTTGCCCTTGATTGGGTCATTCCTTTGCGACCTCTGACCCGACATCGACTCACCCCGGCTTCCTGGTTTTCTGAGGAGCTGAGGGAGATGAAACACCAGAAAAGACGCCAAGAGAGCAGTTGGAGGTCCAGCCGCTCTAAACCCAATCGATCTTCTCTTCTCTATATAAAGGTCTATTTGGGCGCGATCAGAGTGGCTAAGAATAATTACTTACTTACCCTGATTGCGTCCGTGGATAACAGCCCCAGCGTTTTGCTTGGAGTGGCCCACTCTCTCCTCCATTTGGAGGGATGGAACGACCCCTTGCAGGGTTCGGCGGAGGAGCTAAGAGGTTATTTCCAGGAGAAGATTGCGTGGATTCGGGACGGTTTGGACTCTGACTGAGTGAGTCCAGGCAGAGTGACGGATGCCGGTCTTGAGAATATTATCTGGGATGAGTTTGATGCTGTTGCTCTTGAGGACATGGTCAGAATTCTGGTGCAACTTAAGGCAGCCACATGTTTACTGGACCAGTGCCCCTCCTGGTTGGTGCTGGCCTCCTGGGAGGTGACATGAGGCTGGCTCCAGGATATTGTGAATGCCTCCTTGGTGGAGGATGTCATTCTGGCTGCCTTGAAGGAGGCGGTGGTGTGGCTCCTCCTCAAGAAGCCTTCACTGGACCCAGCTGATTTAAGTAATTATTGTCCTGTCTCCAATCTTCCCTTCTTGGCAAAGGTTGTAGAGAGTGTAGTTGCATGACAGCTCCCCCGGCACCTGGATGAAACTGTCTATCTAGATCTGCTCCAGTCCGGTTTCAGGCCTGGGTAGAGGACGGAGACGGCATTGGTCGCATTGGTGGTTGATCTCTGGAGGGCCCGAGATAGGGGTTGTTCCTCTGTCCTGGCTCTGTTAGACCTCTCAGCAGCTTTTGATACTATCGACCATGGTATCATGCTGTGCCGGTTGGGGGGTTGGGAGTGGGGGGCACCGTTTATCGATGGTTCTGCTCTTACTTCTCTGGCCGGATGAAGACAGTGTTGACAAGAGAGCAGAGGTCGACACCATGGGCCCTCACTTGTGGAGTGCCTCAGGGGTCAGTCACCTCACTTCTCCTGTTCAATATTTTTATGAAGCCTCTGGGTGAGATCATCTGTGGCTTTGGAGTGGAGTACCATCAGTACGCTGATGATACTCAGTTGTACATCTTCACCCAAGGCTACCCCAATGATGCCATTGAGGTGATGTCCCAGTGCCTGGAGGCCATGCGGATCTGGATGGGGCACAACAGACTCAAATTCATTCCTTCCTAGATCGAGTGGCTGTGGCTACCGGCATCCCGATATAGCCAGCTTACTCCATCGTTGGCTATTGGGGGCGAAACCCAGGCCCCCACGGAAAGACTCCGCAACTTGGGGGTCCTCCTGGATGTATGGCTGTCCTTGGAAGATCATGTGGCAACCGTCACCAGGGGGGCCTTCTACTAGGTTCGCCTGATGCGCCAGTCGGGATGCCATGTGGATGGTCACTCAGGCACTTGTCACGGCCCGCCTGGACTACTGTAACGCTGTCTCCATGGGACTCCCCTTGAGTCGCATCTGGAAGCTCCAACTGGTACAGAATGCAGCTGCACAGGGGGTGATGGGGGCCAGTGGTAGGGTGCATGTGGCCCCCCTCCTTAGCGAGCTGCACTGGCTGCCGGTGGGCTTCCAGGTATGCTTCAAGGTGCTTGTGATGACCTTTAAAGTGCTCCATGGCTTAGGACCCAGCTATCTACAGGACCGCATTTTGCCAGCAAATAGCTCCCACCGACCTGTTCACTTCCACAGAGAGGTCCTCCTCAGGGTGCTGTCAGCCAGACAATGTTGGCGGGCGACCTCCAGGGGGACAGCCTTCTCTGTGGCAGCTCCCGCCCTCTGGAATGACCTCCCCCCAGAGATTCGTGTTATTTCTGATCTCCGTGCTTTCTGCTGTGCCACAAAAACCTATCTCTTTATCCAGGCCGGTTTGGCCTAACCATACCTTTCCTTGTTTTAAATGTGTTATTAATTTTAAACATTTTAAACTTTTATATTCGGCCTAAATTGGTTTTAGATTGAGGTTTTAAATTTAGCCATGTGAAAATATGTTATTTTAATTATGTTAATTAATCCCCCCGAGATTCGAACAATTTCTGACCTCCGTGCTTTCCGCCGTGCAGTAAAAACATATCTCTTTAATCAGGCCGGTTTGGCCTAGTTTACACCTTCTTCCCGTGGATTTTATCTGATGTTAATTTTAAATTTGGTTTTAAATTGGTTTTAATATTGGGTTATCTTAATTTTTTCAGCCATCTTAAATATTTCCTTTTAAATTGTTTTAAACTTGTAACTTGTATATTTCTGCCTTATAGGCTGTACACCACCCTGGTTCCCTTTGGGGAGAAGGGCGGTATATAAATTTGATTAATAAATAAATAAATAAAACCAAGGAATCTCTGCTTACACCTAACATTAACACCATTCAGAGGGGGCTCCCTCTGTCTCTTAACCTTGTAATTGTTCTTTTTCAATCTGTTTTAATGTTGTTTTTAACTATGGCCTTTATATGATTTTATTATTTTATTTGCGAACAGCCCAAAGGCACACATGGATGATGGGCAGTATACAGATTTGATAAATAATTTAAAAGTAAATAAATTCTGTTGAATCGAGTTGCAATCCTAAATGTGCCAAGTCAGGAAAAAAATGTTTTTTCTTTTTTTCCCCAAAAACCATCCTAGAGTTTTTTCAGGACTAAATTGACCACGCACAGCCCGGAACCTTACCGGTGTGAGATCTGAGATGAACGGTGAGCTGGCTGGAGTTGCGGCTGGCGTAAGGACAGATCTGGCATTTGAAAGGGCGCTCGTCGGAATGGATGCGCTGGTGCTTATTTAGGCTGCTGCTCTCGGCTGCGGCGTAGTCACAGTGCTTACACTTGTAGGGTTTCACTCCGCTGTGGGAGCGCATGTGCATTTTCAGCTTGTCTTTTCGACTGAAACTCTTGCCGCAAACTTCACATTTATGGGGCTTGTCACCTGAAGAAATGAAGAAATGTAAAGCACCCGAGTCCTGAGGGAAAGGAATTCATCTCGTTCATGTTGCAGTGGAAAGTATCGTTCCAGGTTGTTTTTAAATCACGCTGTTTACAGAAAATCAGGATATGTGCTGACACAGGTAAGCCCCACCCTCGGATAATCACAATAATTTGTCTGGTCTAAGAGAAATTTATTATTATTTTTCCTAATGTCTACTACCGTGTTTCCCCGAAAATAAGACTTCCTCCGAAAATAAGACCCACTTATATTTTTGCCTCTCGCTAGAATATAAGGCATCCCCCGAAAATAAGACCTCCCCGAAAATATTTTTTTTGGGGGGTGCCTTTTTGGGGAAACACCGTAGATCGCCCACCCCCACCCCCAAATAACACCCC
>JANHFO010006074.1:10362-21110 GCA_032468095.1 Pareas carinatus | reverse complement strand
CTAAAATAATGATCAGAGAACTTCCATTTTATTAATATAAAAGGCACCTATTTAATATAACAAAATTAAAAAATCTTTATTTAATTATAACAAAATCATAAATGCTTATTTAATCATAATAAAATCTTTAAAGGTTGTTTAACTGTAGCAAAATTATTAAAGTTAGTTTAATAATTACAAAGTAATTGAAGCTCATTTAAGTTTTGCACATTTTTTGTATATTTGTTCCTGCTTGAGAGAGAGAAAGAGAGAGACATAGAAAAAGAAAGAAAGAAAATGGGAGAGAGCGAGAAAGAGACAGACACACACAGAGAGAGAAAGAGAGAGAGAAAGACAGACACACTCAGAGAGAGATTCAGAGTGAAAGGGAAAGAAAGAGAGAGAAAGAGAAGGAGAGGGAGAGAGGGAGGGAGAGTCTCTCTCTATATATATATATCTTTCTCTCTCTCTCTCTCTCTCTCACACACACACACACACACACAGAGAATGAGATACACGGAGAAAGAGAGAGAGAGAGAGAGGCAGAAAGACACACACACAGAGACAGAGAGAGAAAAAATGAGAGAGGAAAAGAGAAAGAGAGAGGGGGAGGGAGGGGGAAGGAGGGACAGACAGACAGACTCACACACATACACACACACATAAACCACTGGTCTTCCACTCCCCTTTTCTTGCTCCAGGCTGAGCTTCTAGTGCTCCCGCCAGCCAGGCTGAGCTCTGGGCACTCGTTGGCCAAGCCAAGCCCTTGTAGCCCACTCAAATGTTGCTGGGGCCCACTGGCTTAGACTAAGCAGGACATACCAAGCAAAACGTCTCAGAAGAAGAAATCAAGGAAAAGAGATATGAAAGGCACAATCATGGGAGAACTCTAAAAGAAAGAGGTGAATAACCAATCCAGAGAAAAATCTTGCCATAGAAATGGATTCAGTTTCAGCAGCACAATATCAAGCTACAAATATAAAGACCGAATGTGAAGAAGATACGAAACTTGGTTGCCCCACTTTACAATTAATGTATTCTGTGTAATGGTGTCCATTTCAGCAATTATAGATCACAATTTTAGTATGCTGATTGTATTTTGACTATTGGCCACCACGGGCTTCCTTGTCCCGGATGATTGTCTGCAGCTCCCGGATCTGGTCATCCAAGGGTAGAAATATGAGCTGGACCCCTCATGAAAAAATACTGCCATCGCCTGCGCAACAGCCATTTTTACCGTCTCCACCTGTGTAGTAGTAGCAGGGCTTAGATTGGTTTGAATCCTGTACCCTTAGTAAGCCTTGCTGCTCCTTATCAGGGTACTCTCTTGTACCAAAAGTTTTTTAAAAACTTGGTGGCTTTTTTAAAAAGCTCATAGGCTTCGCTCCTTAGCAACGCCCCAGCGCGGGGACATGAGCTTTCCCCACCTCCAATCCAAGGGGGACTCACTTGGGATGCCTCCGAGCCAGCGGCGGGAGTCCAACGAGGAGAGAGACTTGACTCTCCGGCGGCTTTTGTCCCAGGACATTTTGGGGAGGCTGTGAGAATAGGCAAGCTCTGCCCCCTCGAGTGCCCAAGCTGCAGCCTGTGGCTTTGCGGAAAGCTTGGGCACTTGAGGAGGCGGAGTTCAAAAGGCCTGGGACTTAAGGATCGCCAGAGGATCGCAGCCCCCACCAGAAGCAACGAGGTGGGAGAAGGGGGATTGGTTGATTTCCTTTCTTTCCACTCCCCCCCCCCAGTATAGGTTTTGCCAGCTGAACCACTTCCCGCTGCAATCGCCTGGACTACCATGTGCGCCTTGAGGCCAGCTTCCCAAAGCAATGTCACTGCAATGTCTGAAAATATTAATAATTAAACTGAGCCCTAGCGGCCCACCCAGATTCTCCGGCGGCCCACCAGTAGGCCAGGGTCCACAGGTTGGTGACCACCGTTCTAGAGTGTGTTCTCACAAACATTGGGTATATACATAGAACTGATCTTCAATTTAGAGAAAAGAGTAAGTAAAATCTCCCTTAAGCAGTGCATTTTGAGATCTCTGGAAATCTCCCACCCAATGTATGGCTCTGATATTCTCTGAAGATCTTAACAGGCTAGCTTTGCTTAGCTTCTGGGCCAAGTGGTGCTGATGCAGGCACCCTGACACATCCACAATGCTTCTGGTTTAGAAATCAGCTGATACCAGAGGACCAATCCAATAATGCTGTCTAATACAAACAGTTTTAAACCTAAACACAGAATATTTTTTTCAGAAACTTGCAAGATTTTGTTAATGCCGTTTTCTAATAAAGTAGAATTAGCTTATCTGTTTATGTTTCTTGTCCCATCTATCTGGTAAAACCAGGTAAAACCAAGTCATTGCATGACTCAAAGTATAATTCTCCTGCTGCCTTTTTTTTTACAGCCTGCTAACTTAGAGAAGCTGTCTCTTGTTCTGCCCACTATGCAACTCCAGGCTAGACTCTCTTATTTGACCATTGCCTGGGCAGTTTCTGTCCCCCTGGTCTCCCAAGGCCATTCCCTTATGCCATTACAGCTATCAAGCCACTATATGAAGGCAGAATGTGGGGCTAGGGAATGAAATTCCAGAGAGTTTTGGGGAGAGGAGATTTGAGACTTCAGTCTTCTACCCTTATAGGCTCAATCATCTACTACGTACAATTTTAAAAAAACAAACAAATTAATAGAGATAAATTTTTCAGTGGCTATCAATTATGACACCTAAATGCAAGAACAAGGAGTATAAAGCATTCAGGTTTTGTTAGGCCATCCTGAGCTACAACTAATTAGCCAGTGATATTTAGAGTTTTAGTCCAGAGACGTCTATGAGGCCAGAAATTGCAGGCTTATTGCTGAGGACGTACATCCAGGAAGGACCTCATTTTAACTTATCTTTCCTGAATCCATTTTTCAAAATTCCTCCACTTCTGTGCCAAAAATCATATTCAGTCTTATTTTGTCTTTTTTTCCAAACAGGCATTCTCATTTTTCCCATCAAAGCCCTCTCACTTCTCATCTCCAGGATTTTCTCACATTTTAGAATAAATTGCCAGGAACTACTTCTCCTCTTCAGTTTTTCCTATAAAGATAATGTATTCGCAATACTACAATTACGCAATTGTTGAAATGGGTCAATCACACAGCATGAACCCAAGACTTAGATTATTCTCTACAACTCAGTGTCAATCTATGCATTCCAGCATTGGCATATTGGGGTCCATAGGAAAGCACATACTTTGATTTACATACAATACACACATAGAAAAAGGAAATGGTGTGGAGTCAGTACACTTTGTATATTAACGAAAAGGAAATGGTTGTTGAAATATAAAGCATATAAAAGTAACAGAGCAGAACTATGCACTCTGAGTATGGAACCAACGCTGATTAAAATAATAGCTTGTTTCACTCTCCTGCTTTTTGGTCCATAAAGTTGTGAAACAAATAAATTGACAAAATATCAGCGCTCTTCAATTCACTTATCCATTCCCCATTTTATTGGATTCTGCTTGTGGATTTGTTTTCATCGAACGCAGTAGGAGCTTCTTTCACTCAGCATTCGTTTCTCACCATAGCAGAGTCTTGAAATTTGCATACAAACTATGTTGTCAAGTGCTGGAGAAATCAGGAGATTCAGGCAGTTCAAACGAGTATAAAGATTTATTGCAAGCTTAAGCGCGCTAGAAAAATCTGAACTACTAATGGTCAAGGGAAATGAGTGGGAATAAGAAAGCATTCAAGGTGGGCTGAACTGAGATCTCTTGCGGATGCACAAAGACTCATGACTTACCGTGTGTTTGACCCCGCCCCCCCGGGCCCAACCTGGTCACCTCCTGAATAAGTACCACCAACCAGCATTTGCACTGTGATGTGTACCATTAACAAATTTTACAGGATGAAATTCAGTACATTTTTACTCTTCTTATTGTTTCAGTGTGTCTCCCTTTTCTCAGCCTACACATTCTGCTACCATCACATTTTAAAGAAAATGTCTCATGGTTTAGTAATTGAAGAATGTACTGTTCTCTTTTTTTTGGCAACAGTTGCAGATCGCAAGATGGAATTTACATCAACGATGGTACATTTTCCATTTTCAAAGTTCCACACGGTGTCTACACAGGCATGGAAATGCATTTCTGAAGCTAAGCAGGATGCCCAGAACAGTCATTTGCACATTATTCCAGCTCACAGCAATTCAACAAGAAAATATACTGATGGCCATTGTGATTAGTCAAGGCAAGCAGTGTCCAAAAGAAGAAAATATTCTGTGGTTTCCTTATATAGAAATGTCCAACTGGAAAACAATTTCTGTAAACTTTCAATATGCATTTAAGTACATGGGGGGAAAAAAGGCCATTGCTAAATAATTTGTGGCTAAAAATAGGATGAGAATACACGATAGAGATTGAATCACAATCCTAGATGTCTGCAGATAGAGACAGAGGAACTGCTTGATGTAGTTCAAACTTTTTAAAACTGTAACCAAACTTTTTTTTTTTACCCTGTCTAGACTGTCAACCTTTGACTTGCATCTGGATGTTTTTCTATGCCTCAACATTAAAAATGAATAAATACTGCTTTAAACGTTACTTCCCAAAACACATATTTAAATTGCGTTATCCAAGGCTACTAAAGGATCATAAATCCCTTTGCTTCTGGTTCCCAGCAATCAGATAGGGCTGACTAAGAGTCAGAGGGAGAATGATGTGCCCAACGTCAGCCTGAAATCAGAAATTGTGAATTCAGAAATTCACAATTGTGAAATCACTGGAGGCTTTTAACAAGAAGACTGGACAGACACTTTTCTGAATGGTATAGGGTCTCCTGCTTGCGCAGAGGGTTGGACTATAAGACCTCTAAGGTCCCTTCCAACTCTGATATTCTGTTATTCTGTGAGGTGGTCAATCGGAACCTCTCAAATCTTACCTGTTACTGGGAACTTGACGTTGGATGATGAAACACTAATTTAATACGGGCAGAGGATTCAAGATTCATTGATTATGTGCATTGACGTCATTGTCATCAGAGATTTCCCATGGCAAAGTTTTCACTTATTGTATCCAAATTAGGGTCATTTATACCTGGTCATTTCTGCCTCAAGTAAGAACTGAGTTGGTTTGTTTGATGATCCTTTTATGTGTTTTATTGATTGTCCATGGTATTCCCAGGAGTCTTCTCCAACACCAACTTTCAAAAGCATCAATACTCTTCCAATCTTCCTTCTTTAAAGTCCAGGGACCACTATACCTTGCACAATTCTGATCTTTATATACAAAGATACATTGTTTGGAGAGATGTGTGGCTATATAAATTGGATCAATAGACAAAATAAAATAAAAAATAGACACATCATGACTTTTGAATATCTTTGCCAAGATCTTCACGGCTGCTCTACCAAGTGCCAGTTTGTCATGTATTCCTTAATTGGTTGATTCTAAAGGCAGAAGTACTTCAGCCTTTTAGTATCACCCAGTATATTCAGCATATTCAATTGCCAGTTCTAAGACTGGTGTCAAGATTGGGGGGAAAAAAGACTCTAGCTGCTGCTCAGCTCTTCATTACCAAATTGCCATTTTTTGGATGGGAGAGGGAGGGTAGGGGTTAAAACAGACAATCTAAATGTACATCTCTGGATCATTGGACCTGCTGAACATTCTCAAGGCTAGCAGGTGCTGAGTGAAGCAGATGGTTCCCAAAACAAAGTGCATTCTTTATTTGCATCATGGGATGTATTGGGGGGGATGGTTGTGGGTAATCTAATGTTTAACTATGCTGTTTTTTCTGTACTACTCTCAGCATTGGTTTTGCTTTTAACTATGCCTTAGTAGTGCATTCAATAAACTTTGAAGACTTTTGGAATGGAAATGTTCCAGGAGTTTTATTTTTAATTCACTAGTAGGATTGTTGAAAGCTGGTTGTTCTACCTTATGTCATCATTTCGATCTTTGTATTTAATTTTAACAACATATTTAATTAAGTTTGGTCTTTCTATTTGGCCTTAATAATAAACTTTATATTTAAATTTGGTGCTATTTTTTCACTGTGCTCCTTGACTTTTATTCCATGGGCTTGCAAACCTTTGGATTGCCATTACCATAATACGTTTCTAATTCCCAATCATTGGGGAACATTTTAAGAAAAATTAACTGCCCAATTGCTATCTATTAACGCTTCCTTAAATCCCATTCCTGAAGCAGCTGCCTTGTCTGTCAAATAGGTTTTGAACTCCAGCGCAGACACCAGGTGGGTACAACATAGCAAATTATAATATAAATACTATACTATATTATTACTATAATATAAATAAGAGAGTGCTCAAAATTGATTGTAATGTACATTAAAATGGTTGAATTAATATATTATGTTAAGTCAAAGCGTGGCTTATAGAATGTGTGAATCCAGTTTAATCAACTATAGTTAAATCAACTACAAGCTTAGTGCAGTGTATAACACAACCAATATGTGTTTCAATCTGATCTGTTCCCTATTAATAACTGCTCTATTATATTAAAAAAAAAGATTTGGAAACTAGGTAACATCTTGAAAAGTTAACTTTCCATCTTAACAGTAAGTGATTTTTTTAAATATAAGGGATTATTCATATACTGTAATCATATAAATAGTCATGACTGCAGTTGAAGGCGATTGGGTTTAAGGAACACAATACTGCGTCCTGTTTGACATAAATCTCTGGTCCCGGTGACTGATCCAGATTTGACTTTGCATCGTTATCCTGGGACACGTATATTTCCCTTCATTTGTTTGACATGTCTTTGAATTATACCTATTAAGCTTTTATGAGCCCAAATGCACAGCATGGGCTTATATGTAGCTCAGCATTTCACCCCAAATCCAGAAGATTCACTCATGAATCCCAAAGTCCCAAAGCTATTAGGGGGATGTTGGATGGGTGATTAATACCTTTTCTCTGGAAGGTTAACAAAACAAAAGAGTTGGAAGGCACTTTGGAGATCTTCTAGACTGTCTCCCTGCTCAAGCAGGAAACACTATATTATTTCAGACAAATGGCTGTCTAATCTCTTCTTAAAAACTTTCAGTATTAGAGCATTCACAACGTCTGGAAGCAAGTCATTCCATTGATTAATTGTTCTCACTGTCAGGAAATGTCTAGGGTTTGCTTCTCCCCTTAATTTGTTTCCATCCATTGCTTCTTGTCTTGCTTTCAGTGCTTTGGAGAATAATGGTGACTAATTGTCCATTATTATTTTTATTACTGAGGCAAAGCATCCAAAACACAAAGCTGTTAAAAGTCAGGTCTATGGTTCTGAATGGCAAAATATGTGACAAATCTCATTTTAAACCTGCAATGTCCTTCTAATGAAAAGAGCAGAATATTCTCCTCTTGACATTAAAGACACAAAGTTGTATTTTGACTTCTCGTTCTGAAAGTTTATCTAGAAGTTAGAACAAAGAATTCTGACTGCTGACTCTCACACCCAGCATGATCACAATAGGCCTCATAAAATTTAGATCTAAAAACAAGACTCCTGCCTCGTCTCCCAGCGGCCTTTCCTTTTATTTTTCATCCACTCATGGAGAACAGAAGAAGGAAAGAAGGGTTTTGTGATGTAAACGCCCACCTTTCAAAAGATGTAGAATTGACTCTACTGGCTATGATTTAAGTTGAGTTTAAAGTTTGGACTGAGTCTTTATCATCATGCAAACTCTCTCCCTTATACATTTATATCTGATGTTGGAACACTGCAATGCATGTTTCATCATTTCTGTCAGGCACCCCTGACTTATAACCAATGCTGGCCACAAGCAGGTTTCTTGGTTGCAAGGATGGTGCGCAGAACGAAAACGCCTGTACCAGAAAGTAGCAGTGTAAGCCAGTATTACATAAGCACAGACTTTAGTTAAGTTTAAAAGCCTTTATACCCAGAGTAGTCAAACACAGTCCAATCTCGAAGTCAGCAGTTCAGTTATCAAAACACAGTCAAGGAGTCCTTCTACTAACCCAGTTAGCAAGTTGTTTTTGCAGTATCTTCGCCAACAAAGTTGGTCAGCAATCATCAGCAATAGAGGAACCAAAGCAGAGACGTCGATCACAAAGAGTCACAAAGCGAGAGTGTGACTGAGTTTAAGTCTGCTGCTTATATACTCTAGGTTCTGGTCTAATTGTGATAAGGTGTGGCTCAGCTTGGTTCAGCTGGTCAGCCATTCAGTAAACCAACCAGTAGGGTTCTTAAAGGGATCACAACCCATAAAACCCTAACAGCATTTTATTATCTCTCATTCAAAAGGAAACAAACCTTTCCCTTATCCTGAAGAAATATAATGCAATGAAATTACTGTGTCTCAAGCAAAAGAAAATGAATGTAATATAATGAATAAATAATGACTGAGTAGTGAAGGGTTTGAGTTCATAGCTAGTAGCATATTACAAGTCCTCTTCAATGCTTTATAGTACCCATTGAAAAGAAGTATCAGGGATAAAGTGTCTTTCCCAGTGCTATTCTTGTTCTCTTTAAGGTGCCACAACCATATTCAACAAACCTATTATTCCCCATTCTCTCCTTTACTCACACAGAGTATTTCTGCAAACTACAAATAGTTCATGAGGACTTTCTTAGTGGTTGAAAAATTCTGGGATAAGCCACATGCATTATACTGAGCTATAAACAATGCTTTATAATCCTCTCCTCTCAAGGGATTACCACCTTAATATGGAGATATATCCTAGAAATTTTCACAAGAAGTCCACAAGACTTGATGTTGCCAAGTGTGAAGACCCCTGGTTTAGAAGAAGACTTTGAGTTCTACCTTAGAAAGTTCTAAGTTTTAAGAGATTGGAGTTGGATCCCTCAAAAATCTTCCTGTTTGAGCAGGGGTTAGACTAGAAGACCTCCAAGGTCCTTTCCAACTTTGTTATTCTGTATTCTGAAGAGTGGGAATTCCTATCCTTGGCAATAATGTTTAAGACAAAAGGTAAGAGTAATCTACAATGGGATGACAGCAAGTGGAAGAAGACATGTATGAGGGAAGCCAACCCATCTTCAAGAAGGAAGTCCAAAATCAAACCTGTCACTGTAATGAGCAGATCTAGATAGTACAGGGTGGATATTTCTGGATCTTATATTGCCTTTGCTCAAGTCAAAAGCACATGCTCATCTGAATAAAATACTGCTTGCAAGGATTTTATAGATGCAAGCCAAATACTTCCTGTTGCAAATAGAAAATATAAAAGAAATGAAGCAGTGATTCAGTCCAGAAAATAACTAACAGTCTCTTAGTATGTTAATATTCTCTCATTATAGTATAATCTTGTAGTGAAGAGAAAGTTAAAACTATAACCTCTTATCCAGCCACATCAGAGGAAATAAACATAATTTGGTTAACAAGCCACACTTATGTGTGAACAAATTGCAGCTTAGTGCAAAGCTGGCAGTTCAATTATAAAATACTTCAAGGCCTTGTAGAAGTGATTGCAACCCAACTTTGAACAAAGATCACAAGCAAGAATGACTAAGCAGGCAATTTTAACCCTATTTTTAAGTACTAAATAGCATTTTGTTCAAACTGTGTGGCATATTTATTTATCTATACTGCAAATGCTACACAAAATCCTATAACTGCACTTAGCTACTACAGCTCTAACTTTCCCATGTATATAAAATTAGTTAGAGGCAAAAGGACACAGGCACCTATGGGAAGACAGCAAATCATGAAATGTGTGTTTATTTATTTATTTATTTATATTTAAGCTTCTATACCGCCCTTCTCCCCGAAGGGACCCAGGGCGGTGTACAGCCATTTAAAACTGAATTTTAAAAACATAATTAAAATAATATATCTACAGATGGCTAAAATTTAAAACTGAAATCTAAAACCAATTTAGGCCAAAAGTTTAAAATGTTTAAAATTAAATACATATTTAAAACAGGAGAGGTGTGGTTAGGCCAAACCGACCTGGATAAAAAGGTAGGTTTTGGTGGCACGGTGGAAAGCACGGAGGCCAGAAACAACATGAATCTCTGGGGGGAGGTCATTCCAGAGGGTGGGAGCTGCCACTGAGAAGGCTCTCCCCCTGGGAGTCGCCAGCTGACATTGTCTGGCCGACGGCACCCTGAGGAGGCTCTCTCTGTGGGAGCGAACAGGTCGGTGGGAGGTATTTGCTGGCAGAATGTGGTCCTGTAGATAACTGGGTTCTAAGCCATGGAGGGCTTTAAAGGTCATCACAAGCACCTTGAAGCACACTCAGAAGCCCACCGGCAACCAGTGCAGCTCGCGCAGAAGGGGGACCACATGCACTCTATCACTAGCCCACATCATCCCCCACGTGGCCGCATTCTGTACCATTTGGAGTTTCCAAACGTGATCCAAGGGGAGCCTCAAGTAGAGAGTGTTACAGTAGTCCAGGTGGGCCGTGACGAGTGCCTGAGTGACTGTCCGCATGGCATCACAATCTAGAAAGGGACGGAACAGCCGTACCAGGCGAACCTGGTAAAAGGCCCCCCTGGTGACGGCTGCCACATAATCTGCCAAGAACAGCCGTACATCTAAGAGGACACCCAAGTTGTGGACCCTTTTCGCCAAGGTTTCACCCCCAATAGCTGGCTATATCGGGACGCCGGCAGCCATAGCCACTCGGTCTTGGAGGGATTGAGTTTGAGTCTGTTGCACCCCAACCTGATCCGCACGGCCTCCAAGCACTGGGACATCACCTCAACAGCATCGTTGGGGTGGCCTGGGGTGGAGATGTACAACTGAGTATCATCAGCGTACTGATGGTACTCCACCCCAAAGCC
>JANHFO010006071.1:14350-26180 GCA_032468095.1 Pareas carinatus | reverse complement strand
GAAGGAAGGAAGGAAGGAAGGAAGGAAGGAAGGAAGGAAGGAAGGAAGGAAGGAAGGAAGGAGGGAAGGAAGGAACATAAAGATGGGAGAAATGGCATCACTGGGAAATGGCTTCTCCCATAAATCAACGGTGGGGATGTCTGGAGAAGACACTGCCTGTGATCACTGAATCCACTGCAGCCCAACAGAAGGCCCCTCCTATCACCTGGGCCAAGGCTTCTGGAATCTTCTACCAGGGAAATGGTCTTTTTCATGGGTCTGCACTGGGAGCGTTGCTGCAAGAATTGGAGCTGTGGCAGTGAAATACAGATTACACTAACGGATGGAGAGCAGAAAAACTCCGGGGCCTTCCACCTTACAAAAACTAAAAACCCAAACCTATACAGCTTTTCAGCTCACAGCAGGCAGTCAAGGAAGCCGGAGAGCCAGACTAGGGTGGGAACAGCTCCGCCACCCTCCGAGGACACATTGACAGACATCCTGTGCAATTTCCGAATACCTGAAAGCACCAAGGAGCAGTCGATCGTACAGGAGAGCACAAAACGGCTGGAAATCGGGCCAAACACGCTCTCCTCTCCGCTCTGCTCCTTCTCAACATAGGTGACCAAATGGGTCAAATTCTGGGTGAAGTTTCCTGCTGGCCAGCTTAAAAAAATAACCAGCCCAGATTGACGGCAGGACACCAGAGTCAACCAGGGTGAGAGGTACAGACAGAACTGGATTAACATTACAATTATATACCTGGAGTGTTTTTTCCTTTTCTCTGAATAACTATGGTTACACGGTGATTGTCTGAGACTTCCAGGCACAGTTTATATTATGCAATGGCTCTGCTCTAAAACAGGATCCAATGCAGGGAGAGGAGGTTAAGGCCGCTCTATTTCCATTTCTACACCTACCACTGTTTTTTCCCCCTATTTTTTGTTTGTTTCCTTGTTTTCCGTTGCCATTAAAAATAGCAAACAAGAAGGGAAAGTGAAAGAACGAAGAGAGTTGATAGTGCTGAAAACTGATTGCCTTTTTGGAGGTGTTAATTAACAAAAGTAGATTTTTTCCCCCAGCGGGTTCATATATGTTGACTTGGTTTTGTGGATTGTGTGGGATGGCTGTCTAGAATGAAAGCTGGGGCGGATAATATTTTTCTAGATGTGTTCCAGATCAGTGGCCCTCAAACCTTTATGGCTTGGCTGCCTGGAGAGGGGAAACCGGCGTGCCGCTCATGCAAGTCAAGCGGCATGCGTGCTGGCCCGTCACTCATAGAAGCTGAGCTGTGCGTGCGCCAGCCAGCCACTCCCACGGCCTAGTTCCAAACAGGCCACAGCCAGTAGCGGGCCGTGGCCTGGGGGTTGGGAACCCCTGTTCTAGATCCCAGATGTATTTTCCAGGAAATAGAGGCCAGCAGAAGCTGGGGAGGAAGTGGGACTGATAATGTCACCCTGGCTGGGTTCATCAGATTAGTCTACGCTAAAATGGGACGGGGCATTTTGGGATTCAGACAACCCATTAAACCACAATTCGGTTGACCCGTTTGGGTAGAGCAGCATGCTTGTGTTATCCCAGGTTTAAGGTTTCATGGTGGTGAACTCAGCCAGCCTGTCATCGACGCCTCCGGTTCTGGCTTCTAAACCTGGGGGCCTTGCGACTGTCTGGATTGTGATGGATAGAAGAAAAGTAGGCAATAACTTGCAAGTGAGAAATGTTGCTGAATGAGCAGACATGGAAAGCTCGCCTTCCCTGGCTCAATATTGGAAAAAGGACGGTTATGTATTGGCCAACAGGGTGGATCCTTTTTTATTTTGGTAAGGGCCATTGAAGGCAAAGGACTTGAAACAATCAAAATTGGGAGAAGTCAGGATAGGGAGCTTTTGGGAAGAGCCAGTTCGCATTTTTGGAGTGATAAGGGCCAAAACGCGAGAATCCCCCATGACCCAGGTGGGAGTGAGCGAGCTTCGTTTTTGAAGGGTTCATATGCTTAAAGCCTGCTCAGTTGTCTCCCTGCCTTGAAGCGGATCAGCTTTCAACTTACGGTCAAGAGGTCAAGAAGTAGAGGCTGCAGGGGGGCCAGGAGTCCTTGGCCCATCACCCCCTGGAAGATGGTGATGCCTGATAGGCTCATTAGTGGTATATTAGTGGGTGAGGCCATCCCTAACACCTGCGCAAGGCGTGGGGCTTTAATTGTGAGGCTGTGCCCACCATCTGGACTTTTGGGGCCCTCCCCTCCTTATGCATCCAGAGAAAGGGGACTGTTTTCATGGCCCCTCTGAATTTTGCCAAGGGAGGCAAATTGTCTGGCTGCTCCAAGATGCCCTGGTGGTGTTCTGTTTCTTCTTTTGCTTTATCCATGGGGGCAAGGGGTGAACCAGTTTAAATCCCCTGGTCCTGCTCAACATCACCACCTGCAGGGAAGCATCTGAGGCCCTCCCTTGGGAGCTGAGGATGCAGTATTGAGCAGCAACTTTCCCCGGCTGATGCAGAAAAAGATTGAATTATTTTTATACCACTTTAACTAGTGGAGGTTTTTTTAAATGCTTTCCAAAAGAGCAGCTTAAGTAAACATCCTACTCTGCGCTCATCAAGTTATCTCCAAAAGGTAAAGTTAAGCATTTTGCACTTTTATTGCTTCAGTGGTGCAACTTTTCATGGCTTGGCTTAAGCGTCCTTCCTTTAAGTATAACTCAGTGCTACCTGAAAGTATTTTATTTTGGCTGTCTTGAGCCCCTGAATCTCCCCCCCCCATCAGATGGCTCTTCAGGCATAGATAGCAATGTGGGTGTTGCAGGCGGGGTCACGAAAGTCAAAAGGTGATTTAGTTGTGCAGTCATGGCCGCCATCTTGACTTTTTTGATCCTCCTTGCAAGGGATCTGCATAGGAATGAATAGGAACCTGCATGGATCACGTATCTCCCCATCCTATTCATGTGGGCTCTGCAGGAGAAACTCTAGGCAATTGCGGCCAGGTTCTTCTTCTTCAGCCTGGTTGTTGGGCGACACATAAGCTTATTGTCAACATTCGGCCCAAAAAGAAGAGGAACATCCAATGTTTTACCTTTGCCAGGGAGAGCATGCCCGACTGCCCTCTGACGAAGTGCAGGAAGTTCTACTGGGCGCAAAGCACATCCTCACCTCTGCAAAGTGAGATGTGAAAGCCAGTCTTTGTAAAGGAATGGGGCCACTCGTGGTCCTTTGGGGAGTGCCTGTGCCTGGCTTTCCTACAGTCGGACACGACTAGCACGCGTGTGCAGGGGGAGCCTTTTTTGATCTGGCTTTCGACTGCCCGTTACAATGATCCAAACTCTGTACGGCCTTTGCTGAGGCCGAAGCTTTTAACCTGGGTCCCTTCGGGGAGAAGGGCGGTATAGAAATCTTAATAATAATAATAACCTGATCCACGTTCAGGCTGGCAGAGACAGAGAGATCTACTGTGGTCTCTGCTCATCCCGTCCTCAGAGAAGCAAAGAGCAAAGCATGAAAGGGCCTGGCCGACATTAAGCATGAAACGCCCCGTGTCTTTTTCAGGGGGGGAGGGGGATTCTCCTTCTTGGGGGAGTCTTCTCAAGAGCTGCTTCTCCAGCACCACAGAAAGATTCATTTGGCTCTTTCTTCCAGAGCAGGCAACGGCTGTTTCTGCAGGCAGAACAGTAAAGACACCCCCCCCCCGCAGCACACAGACACACACGCTTTCCATTGACCTCTGCCGTGTGAGACCCCTCCTTTCATTGGGTTGTAGCTTACGACCCATCTGATCACCTGGGTTTACCTCTTAGGGAAGCCGTGACACCCCGTTTGGTGGGTTAGCAACAGTTGGCACAATCCGCTTGGGCAGCTCTTTCGGTTTCTCCCAGATGGGAAGGTAGTTCAGTGATTTTGTCAGGAAGAGGAACTCGACAGCAGAGCGCGATATCCCCAGCGGAGGCAAAATAAAATCAAGTTGATGGTCGCAAACTCTGTGATTAAAGCTTTACCTTCTTGCATGTCATAAAAAGGTTGGGTCTTCCATTGCACAGCCCCCATCTTGTCTCTGCCCCCTCCCCATGGATATCCTCTCTCCAGATCGTGCTCAGAAACATTATTGCTGGAGTTACATCATATAAAAGTCAGTTTTACTCATTGTAGTTGATCAGCAGTGCCTCAAAATGTGCCAAAATGCCTTGAAAAACAACCCCCAGCGGGTTTTTTTTTATTACTAACATGGGGACAACCCTAGAGGGGGTACAATTTTAAATAACATCTGGTTTTATTAAGAGATTTGTCTTCTCAGTTGTAGACTCAAAAGAACATAAAATCCTAGGGTAACTGGGAAAGAGTACAAAATAATTAAAAAAATTTAAATCCAGACAAAGAAGTTACACAAATACATATATGCAAAAGTCCTGTGCACAAGTTAAAAGCAAAAATCCAAATCTGTGGTGTATATATTATTATTGTGTGCTTGCCATATTTTAAATGGAAGCAATTTCCTATTCCGTGTGGATAAAAGATCTTGTTTTTTTCACATTGTAGTAAATTATTATAAAGCCAATGATATTTCATGGCACATTATTGTATCAAGCTGTGCTTGTTTATTTGTTTTTCTCTTTATGGTTGTATTGCTTTTATTAATGTATAAATATTGTCTGTAAATGACAAGCACCTCCTTTACAAAGCATTGGTTGTGATCACCGGCCTTCTTCCATTCAATCGGCCAGCTGGTTGACAGCAATTGAGGGCCTTTGGGGCTTCTGTGGGGAGCCTGCCCATTCCTTGCCCTGAACGTCCACTGATTTGGCTGTAGGCACATTGCAGGAGAAACCCCCCGCCGTGGTGGTGGGGGGACTGACCCACCCCAGCACAAGCCAGAACTGGAGAAAGCCGTCGGGTTTTGCACGCTGGGACGGCCTCCTGTGCATTCCCCACCCCTTGATGAGGGCTTTGCACAGGAGGGCATCTTGCAAAACCAACTCAAATGTTCTCATTCCCCGTCTCAGGGACCAAAAAACATTCAGGCAGCTGCTGTTGCAGATGGTGCCCAGCACCTGTACAAGGTACTGCCAGTCTTGGCAGAAGGAGCCCTTCGCAAGGTCCGGCTCCAAGCAAGGCTTGAGCAGGAGGGACCTTCCAGGACCATCTCAATGGGGCGTGTTGGGCCAGCACTGCCGAGGGCACTCAGGCTATGCAAGGAATCCTTTCCTCAGGGCTCGGGATGTGCAGGCCCACAACTGCTAAGAAGGCTCCTCTTTCCCTTTCTTCGATGTTACCGGGTGTCGTAAGAGCAGACACGGTCGGCTCAAAGCATTCCGGCACCCGGAACCGAGAAACCCAAGACTGGATATTGCTCGACTCGGGGTCGGTGACGCTCGATGTTATGTGACAGTGAGGTCGAACTGGGGTTGCTCTATATATGGACATGCAGTATTACGTAGGCGTTTTTCTCTTACTAGGAAATCCTGGGGCCTCGTCATATTAAATAATGTAAAATTACCCCTTCTAAAGAATCCCTTGCGGAACGGAGCGAGGACAGGTGCGATTGGGCAGCACTGCAGGGTCTTCCCCGTCCCCCCCTCCCGTTTTTGGATGCATTACATTCTTTGAAAGATTTTACAGACCTGCAGATGACAACAGATCGATCTTGGTGAACGAATATGCCATCCATGGAATTGTGAATTCAAGGAGTCGGAGGAGTCTAGGGACTCCTGCTTGCGCAGGGGGTTGGACTAGATGACCTCCAAGGTCCTTTCCAACCCTGCTATTCTGTACCCCCAGCCCAGCGGGCCAAACGCGGGAGGCAAGTCAGGAACACCAATTTGGCCCTGTGGGAAGGAGAGATGAAAACAGCAAAAGGGTGCAGTGGACAGAAATCAGGAAATTAGTGATTCTTCAGCCAGCATGAAAAAATTATTCTAGGCCTTTGGCTTGTTTGCATGAGTCGTTTTTTTAAAAAAATGCCGTCATTATTCTGTCAGTTCTGATGTTATTAAAAAAATAATCTGAGCTTTGGTTTTTATGTTCAATTTGTGGAAAAAAGGAAGGGATGGACGAGGTGGCTGACTTGGAGCTCATACAGCAGCCCCTCCTTTTCCTGCTCCCCCCCCAAAAAATTGGTCTTGTATTTGTGGAAGAATAATTTACATCATTGGTTTAATAGCTTTATGGGCCCCGTCAGGATCAGTTGACGTTCATGCGCACAATTTTAATTCTAAAATATCACAACATTGTAAGGGATTATGGAGACCATTAAGTCGAATGTACTGATCAGTGCAGAAATCCATTCATATTGAAGACTTCCCAACAAACAGCTGTACAGCAACCCCTGCTTGAACGCACACACAGATGTGGAGATTTTCCCCATGTTCAACCAGAACGACCTGAACATCACAACTGCTGAGACCACACAAGCTGCTCCATCAGCCGCATGCCAGCCGAGTGCCTTGTGTTTAGCCACCCCAGCTTATGCTGCTTAGAACAGTTGAGTTCATCGACCAAATTCCATTGAAGGAGAACGTCCACCGGCCCAGAAGACGGGTGTTTGAGGAAAGACCCCTCCCCAAGAGATGACCCACATTGGGAGCCCATAAACAGATGGTGAAAACCTGGCAAGTTAGCCAAGAATGTGGGGCACACGTGGTTTTTCCCTGCCCCGAAGAGGTTCTGCAGATTCAGCCCAACTGGGCCTGTTTGGGAGGTGACTGGCCGTTGGCAGAGTCCCTCAAAAGCTGACTCTGTGGAATATGAAGCCTCCCCAAACTTGCAAATATCTGCAAAAGTAGATTTAGTTTTTTTATACAAAAAGCTTGGGAAGAAAGTACAGGAGATGGCGGCTGCTATGGTGTGAATACAGCTTTGGTCTCTCGTCTTTGATATGTCATGCACACGTGTGTAAAAAAAGGTAGGGTCTTGATAAGAGAGCTGGGGCTGTTGAATGCCCCAGGTGCGGAACAGAACCCTGCCAAAATAATACACCCCGGGAAGCCTTGCGCAGGTGATTCATAAAGTGAATCCATCGAAGTCAGGGTCAGGATGAAATGCAGGCCTAACCATGCGGGCCTCTTCGCCTTCGACAACCGTTACCAGAACCCCACCTAAGACCAAATCTGGGCCATCGTGGGGGGCACTTTGTCCCTGAAGTAGCGTCACTCATCAAGGACGCTCAAGTAAGGAGGATTATGCACTTGCTTTTATTCAAAGAACAAGGTACAAAAAACAAAATCAAGAGAACAACTGAAATGATAAAGATTGTACACAAAACGAACGATGGTCCCATCAACCAAGACAAACTGAACATGTACATCCAGGGGGGAAAAGGCATGCCACCTTCACACAACGCAGGCCTGCTTCCCTCAGCCCAAGCCGGGACCGCATTGCCTCCAGGGGGCAGGGGGCACGAGGCCATGTGCATGGCCTGGAGCAGGGGTCCCAAACCTTTCCGGCCTTGGGAAGAGAAGGGAGAAGAAACGGTTGAGTGCGAGGAGCAGGTGTGCACAGCTCCATTGGCGTGAGCAGCGGGCATTCGCACAACGTTCCATTTGTGCGAGCAGTGGGCACAAATGGAGCTATGCACACACAGAGTGCCTGCTACGCACGCATGGAGACGTGCACACACACACTTGCGTGGCCCAATTCCGAACAGGCTGCGACAGTCCGGGGGTTGAGGAGCCCCGCCCGGGAGGAGGTTGGTCTTAGGGGCAAGCGCTCGGCTTCGGGTGGCGTTCCAGGGAGTGTCCTCGTCCTCCCCACGGCTTTCCTGGGCTGAAGGTGGGTGTGCTGGAAACAAGGGCCATGCTTCATGCTGGAAGCAAAGCAGGAAGATGCCTACGGCCTTCCCTTACGGCTTGGCCTCACTCCTGGCCTTGTATGCCGTGTGGCTTCTGGAGCCAGGTGTGGCCAATTCCCCCTGTTCGGCGCTTTCTCCCTGCCGTGCGCTTCCCTGGCGGAGCAGCAGAGACGAAGCTGGGCGAAGAAGATGCGCCTGGAGCTTTAATATAAGCTTTATAGATCATGTTACGGGCAGCTCGGATGGGAATCCAGCAGCCCCTGAGAGGAGACCAAACATCCGGACATTACACAAACATCAACACTGGTCGAGAAACGTCTCTTTGCAATAAAATTTCTGAACTTTCCAGTGTTCACTAAAAACTACCATTTCTTTCAGGACTGGAAAGCATCATTTTAGGATGAATATGCGTGCTGTAGACTCCCTCACACTTAGCAAGCGGTCTTTAAGTCGACTTCGGACTAATGGATGCCGCTGGTCCTCTTTCCCCCCCCCTCAGTGCTGTGAGGGCGGAGGGATGGTCAAGGTTTCCCCATGTCGCCCTATCAGGATGTTTCTTATCCAATAAAAGGGTGCCAAGAACAGGTCTAGATTCAGCTCCCCTCTATACTCTTGGCACAGAAACTCAACAGAAACTTAAACTGTCATTTGTCTTTCCTCCATTCTAGAAGTTACACCAGTGAAAGCCTTTTTAGGGCCAATGTCTGTCCCACTAGCTAATGAGAAGGAAGCTGAAGGGCAGCATATTTTGGACACTCTGGATTTTTATTATGTTTGCATCCACTATAGATTCCAGAGCTGCTCGATGCTTCTGGGGATATCTATTTATCTTTGGTCCCCTCCGTATGTTGTATGTCTTTCCTGCTGTATTATTCCCAGAGGGGTCATTTTAGAATCATTTTAGCTCTCTTGCCCACCGCAGAAATAATCAGCATAATATCCACGAGTGCAGAGGGCTGGTCCGGTTTAAAAGATTGTTCAAAGCAAGCCTATCTGGATTGAAAGAAATTCTGCCCATTTCCAACGGCGGGAGAAGCACGGGGGCCTCCAGGTACCAAAAATGCACCAGGCATTACTGAGGCCCCCTCCTCAATGAACGCCCAATTCAACACCTGCAGGCATTTCCCCTCTTTCTATCAGGAATGGGAACGCTATACAGGGCAGACCTAAAGTAGATCCAAGTGGAAAACCCAACTCCCTTGTTCATCCCGGGTTATCCGCATTCGGAATGGGACGACTCGCTGCGGCCAACTCACTACTGCCCACTCAAGAGCTGCCCAGCCAGGCGCTGGGTCTCATTCAGCCACACCTGTTCAAAAAAGGTCTTTTTTCTCATTGCACCTTCAAATGCTGGCATTTCTCTTTGATCCGTTAAAAAGAAATCCCTTGAAAAATGGAAATTTATCCTATTTGGAGAAAGATTTCTCCGCTCCTTAGTTTAAAATGCCAGGGCTAAGTCCACCTACAGTCATTTGACTTGATCCCCATTAAAGGCTGAGATAGGGCCTCGGCCTCAGAAGGACCGGCTATGCAGGTCTCTGCTTAGGGACTGGGGCGGGGGGCGGTAAGAGAGATTCTCCCCCCTTTTGCAGGGCTGAAGGGGTGACACCAAATTCCAAAATGCCGGCCTGTGCAATCGGGGTCTGATAGACGATCCACCCAAGAGGAATTGGCTGGCAAGAGAATTGGTTGTGAAACTGATACCTGGGGCTCCTTCTCGAAAACTACACAAATGTGAACAGAACTGCTGGGGGCAGGGGAGGGGGGGGTGCTGCACTGGCCAACAGAAACTTTGGAGCCAAAAAAAGGATCGCCTGGATTCTCCCAATGGTGGCCACGCAGCCCTTATGGGAAAGAAGGTGACCAATGTTTGAGCCCCTATCTGTCATTTGCAATTTCATTTCCATCCCTGCAAGAGCTCACCACTCTGAATGTCCTAGAGATAAGGAGGAAATGATACAATTTTAAATAACCGATGAGGATCGCAACAGGTTTTTTTAAAGAAAAAAAAAACTTCCAGTACTTTTGACATCGCTGCCACTGAACAATGCTACCAGGAGCTTGTGGATTCAACTCCTAACTATCACGAATGCAACAATTATAGTATAAAGATTTCTCTATATTGGAAGTAAGAACTGATCACAGGAGAATGTTTAAAATCAGCGTTTTTCGGTACCAAAAGTGAAAAGGAGGGAACCTCTTGGGCGAGCGTTTCATTCAACCGTAACAGATTTGGCCAGGTTTCTTGGAAAGTCAACCTGAAAGAACGAAAATGATATAAAACCTGTTAAAATCTCTGTCGCAGCAGAAACGAAGGATGCTTGACGGCTCCTCAACACTGGGTTAGCTCAGAGGGGCCACGAACGCCTGCTCTTGCACTTGGCCCCGCTGATCCCCAGGAATCTGCTTAGTTAGCCCCCTGACAGTATAGCCCGAAGTGCCCTGAGGAGGCATGGCGGTTCTCGTGGGAAGCCCGGTGTCATGTCATTGGCCCTTTGGGGGCAGGGAGAGTGAGGGGGGCTTCTGAGAGGGGTTGCAACTTACATCGTAGCCTCTGAGAACAGCCAGGTGGAAAGCCAGCAGCTGCAAAGGAATCACACTCAGGATGCCCTGGAGACAGTCCACCGAGTGGGGGACTTTGATGGTGCGCTTGTTGTTTTTGATGGTCTCAATATCTTCCTTATCACAGATCACAACAGGCCGCCCCTGCCAGGATCCAAAGAGAGAGAGAGAGTGAACAGAGACGCCTTCCGTCAATGTGATCTGGCCTCAACGACACACACGGGGCCATTCATGGGGGCTGGGCTCAAAGAAAGCCAAAAGAGAGGGCTGTGCTGGACATCTTGCCTTTTTTTGATGCCCCCTTGCACACACATTCTGCTTACGAGAACAAAATTAAGACTGGGGCAGGAGAAAGTGCTTCTTCAACCATTCTTGACTTGGGGCGGGTCTGGTACGTGCCAGTTTCGCTTCTCTCTACCTATTATCTATACCACATGATGTTAGTAGCTTCTAAACAGTAAGAAAGAAAGTGTTTAAAATCTTGAAACCGGGCGGGGAGAGTCCAGAACAAGCTGCCCCCCCTCTCTCGTGCCTGCTACCCCCCCTAATAGACCAATGGAGTTTTGATGGTGAACTGCTTCAAGTGTCTTTGAAGGGACGGATTTGGGGACACTTGACAATAACTTCCCGGCTGAAACTGACTAAAATAAAATCAGGAGGGCTCGTTACCCCATTCAATATTCGGGTCGGGGGGGGGGGGACACCTCCCAGGCTGCCCTTTGCTCACCTGCCGCGCCATCACCTGCTGCAGCGCGTTCTGGCACTTGGCGTAGGTGCTGTCCCTCATGATGATCATGATCACGGGCATCAGCTTGTCCACCAGGGCGAGGGGGCCGTGCTTCAGCTCGCCAGCCAGGATGCCCTCCGAGTGCATGTAGGTGATCTCTTTGATTTTCTAGGCAGAAGGAGCCCTCCGTTAACCCCCGTGGCCTCGGTCAAGAAGCAAAGCTTTCCCTGCTCTCGCTCTTTACCAAGGCCCGCCATTTGCCCAGAGGAAGTCCCTTGAGAGACTCCCGTGGGGATTCCTTAAGGAAAAGGTGGGCCCAGAGCATCTCCTTCCTTCCGAGATTAAGGGAAACAGGGAAGGAAGAACACTGTGGACACTTGAAGGCAAGACTTCCAGTTAGAATCAGCCGAAACAAACCTTTTGCTTTATTCTCCTATAGAATAGAGTGAAATGGTAAGGGATAGGATAGGATAGGGATAGAATACCAAGCAATGAATCAGAACAGGAATGGAAGGGACCCTGAAGGTCTTCTAGTCCAACCCCCTGCTCAAGCAGGAGAACCTACACCATTTCAGACAAGGGGCTCTTCTTAAAGGCCTCCAGGGATGGCGCATCACAACGTCTGGAGGGGAAGCCGTTCCTCTGCTGAATTGTCCTCAGTGTTAGGAAGTTTCTCCTTCATTCCAGGTTGCTTCTTTCCTTCAGCAGTTTCCATCCACTGGTTCTTGTCTCGCCTTTTGGTGTTTTGGAAAATATGCTGACCCCCCTCTTCTTTGTGGCAGCTCATCCGATAC
>JANHFO010006068.1:10035-22361 GCA_032468095.1 Pareas carinatus | reverse complement strand
GTGGTGGAGGAGGAGGAGGAGAGAGATGTTAATTGGGAAGCGGAAGGGGAAGGGTAGAGATGCGGATGGGAAAGGGGAAGGGGAAGGAGAAGGAGAAGGAGAAGGAGAAGGAGAAGAAGAAGGAGAAGAAGAAGAAGGAGGAAGAGGAGGAGGAGAGATGTGGATTGAGAAGCGGAAGGGGAAGGGGAAGGGAAAGAAGAAGGAAACATCATCAGTGTTACATCCATTCTACAATAGTTCAGATTTGGACTTCAAACATTCTGCTCTATCTATAGTTTTTTTACCCCCCCCCCCTAGAAATCTTACACCAGCAGGCATCTCCGCCATCCAGAATTCTCTAATCGCCAGCATCAGCCAACAGGTAAGTCTTTCCTCCAAAGACCAAAAAGGTGGGGAACTCAACAAGGCAAAAACGGCAATATGGCTTAGGAAAGACCATCATGGCTTGGCTTGATCACCAGCACGGTCAACCTTGCCTGACCCAGTCCCTCCCCCATTCTGCCCCAAATTCTCCAGGACCTTGTGCAGATGTTCCAAAAGAGGGGGGGGAGGGAGGGGAGGGAGAAAGGGGCAGGAATTTGGACAACACACGCGACGGAGGGGCTCAGCAGAGGAAAAGGATTGGTCCCCAACACCAACAGAGGGAGAACGTCAAGATCATGAGAAGCGATAGTCCCGCTTTACATTCCGCGGGTGAGGCCACATCTGGAACACTGCGCCCATTTCTAGTCGCCACGACACAGAAAGGATGCTGAGAGGCTTTCTGGAGTGCAGAGAGGAACAAGAATGAGGATGAGAGGGAACTGGAGGCTGAAAGATAGGAAGAACGGTTGCTGGAATTGGGTATGGCTAGTTTAAGGGAAGAGAAGAACTGGGGGCAGGGTGACATGACCGCAGTCTTCTGGTATTTGAGGGGTTGCCCCAAAGAGGAGTTGGGGGTCCACCTATTCTCCAAACAGAGCAAGGAGCAACGGATGGAAACTCATCAAGGAGAGGAACAAATTAGAAATAAGGAAGAACTTCCTAAGAGTGAGAACAGTTAACTGGTGGGACGGCTTCGCCTTCAGAGGTTGTGGGTGCCGCATCTCTGGAGGTTTTTAAGAAGAAACTGGACAGTCATTTGTCTGAAATGATAGAAGGTCTCCTGCTTGGGCAGGGGGTTGGACTAGGAGACCTCTGAGGTCTCTTCCAACTGTGATTTTTTTAAACTGAAAGAAGATGGGAGAAGGTCTCTGATGATGACCAAGGTACGAGTCGTGAGAAGAACCTGAGGAGCTGGCTAAGGAAAAACCATTGGATCTTTATCATTCTAATTTCTTCAGAACAATGTATTTTTGCACACTCGATTCTGCATTTTCTCCCTGTTTTTCTTTGCTGGCTGCTGTACATTTCTATGAGGTCTGTTTTAATTGAAAAAGCAAGGATGTCACTTTTGGGGAATCAAAAAGGACACTGATCTTTCTCCTGTGTTCCCTCTCATTCTGACCACGTTGATCATGGAAGGGAACATAACAGATCACAGAATAACCGAGTCAAAAGGGACCTTGGAGGTCTCTGTCAGAGCACCCCTGGCTTGTAACCAATGTTGGCTACAAACAGGTTCCTCGGGTACAAGGATGGTGTGCAGGACAGAAGTGTCTGTACCAAAGAGGTAGCAGCAAAAGCACAAGCGCAAACTGCAGTGAGATGCAAAAGCTTTTTACTCAAAACAGTCACAGTCCAGAAACAAAAGTCAACAGTCCAGGTCAAAATACCACAGTCAAGCAGTCCCTCTACTAACTAGGTTAGTCAGTTGTTTATCCAGTATCTTCGCCAACAAAGTTGGCCAGGAAAAACAACGTCAGGAACCAATATCAGAGACGTATACCACAGAGCAGGAATCACAAAGCAAGAGAGAGAATAGTTTAAGCCCTGCTGGTTATATGCTCTGGGTCCTGGGCTAATTAAGATAGGTGTGGCTCAGCTTGCTTCAACTGGCCATGCATTCTGTAAACCAACCTGTAGAGGTTCTTAAAGGGATCACAACCCGTATAACCCTAACAAAACTAATCATGGAGAGGATCAACCTAGAACTAAGGAGAATCTTCCTGACCATTAGAACAGTGGAACAGCTTGCCTCCAGATGTTTTCTAGGTGCTCCAACATTGCAGGTTTTTTTAAAAAAGGATTGGAAAACCATTTGCCTGAAAAGGTATAGAGTATCCTGTTTGGGCAGGAGGTTGGATTACTAGAAGACCTCCAGGGTCCCTTCCAACTCTGTTATTCTGTTATTTAATATTCAATATTATAATGCAAGAGATATAGGAGCAGAGCCGGCAGAGTCATGCAAGTAATCAGCCTAGAATCCTTATGTTCCCATAAATGTCTAAGTCCAACCTCCTTCAATTCTGTTGATTTTCATCTAGGGCCAATTTCATGCCGGCCATTAGTTGATTAGATTCTTGTGCATAGGTATGAGCAATCAATCATCTTCATTGGAACTTATGGTGTGGCCTTAATGCTATTATTCTGCTATGATGGTTGCCATGTCCTGGGCTCTTGTGTTCCCCTTTGGCGACCTTCTGACAAGCCAAGTCAATGGAGAAGCCAGATTCACTTAACAACCGTGTGACTAATGGCAGTGATTCACTTAACAGCTGGGAGAGGGGGAACGGATGGTGATAAAATGGGGGCAAAGTTCACTTAACCAATTCTCACTTAGCAATGCAAATTTTGGGCTGAATTGTGGTCGTAAGCCGAGGCCTATCTATGCCTGCCTGTATTGGATAGCCATGATTATAGCTGTGACTTGTACACTTGTACACACTGTCCAATGGCCGTCCTGTGACCTTTGAAGACCTTAGACATTCATCCATACTTCGGGTCTGTAGTATTTATAAGCAAGCAGCGGTTCTCACTATCGTGAGATCAGAGTTCCGGCTTATTATAGAACTTGTACATTCAGTTTTTCTTCTCTTGTCTCCGGTTAATATGCTAATGAAACCTCAGGGATGAAACCTTTGACGAGAGCATGGCACATTTGAAAGCATGCATTTGTCTTGACCGCGAAAGCCCCCCTTTTCACCATCCTGTCAACTTTTCTCTGTTCCACACGACGGTTTGGAGGAGCAGCTCATTTTTCAAATAGCATTTAGTGTTGCTCTGAATAGACTTCTGACCAGCTTCAGCGATTTTGATGGGAAAAAGCACCACTAAACACATTCAACCGCGAAGTGCCATTTCAGTCCCAAATGCTGCGATGCAGCTGCCGTCCTCAATAGGACCTCTTCATATTTGAGGGGCTGCTCCAAAGAAGGGGCGGGGTGGGGTGAGGGGTCAACCTATTTTTAAAACCCACCAGAAGATAGGGCCAAAAACAATGGATGGAAATTTAATCAAGGAGAGAAGCAACCTAGACCTAAGGAGAAATTTCCTAACGGTGAGAAGATTAACTAGCGGAATGGCTTGCCTTCAGAAATTGTGGGTGCTCCATCACCGGAAGCTTCTCAGAAGAGACTGGGCAGCCACCTGTCTGAAAATGGTATGGGGTCTCCTGCTTGAGCAGGGGGTTGGACTAGAAGACCTCCAAGGACCCTTCCAACTCTCCTTGTGCTTGGATCCTGGATTGTCCTTATTCTCAGATAAATATTCTTGGAGACGAAAGTGTAACTATGTGGCTCTATGAATAAAAAAAAATAAATGAAATTTCCTATATTCGTTGTTTTTCCTAGATAAGGTTGCTCAAATTACAGCTATACAAGTAGTCCGTCACTTAGGACCCCAATTGAGCCCCCAAAATTTACGTTGTCAAGGGAGGCATTGGTTCGTCCAGTTTTGCCCCATTTTTGCTACCTTTCTGGCCGCGTTGGTGAAGTGAATCACGGCAAGTTGTTAAATTGGCAACACGGTTGTTAAGTGAATCCGGTTTCCCCATTCACTTTGCTCGTCAGAAGGTCGTAACATGACCAGGAGACACTGCAGCCGTCATAAAGGTGAGCCAGCCGTCTAGCCTCTGAACGTAAATCACGGGACCATGGGGGACGCTTCGACGGTCATAAGTGAAAAATGGTCATAAGTCGCTTCTTTTCAGTGCTGCTGTAACCAGGAACGGTTGCTAAAGAAGTGGTTGTAAGTCAAGGGCTACCCGTTGACACCAGAGCTATATTATACTCTTCTGGTGTTTAGGAATTTAGATCGGTCATCTTCAGCCTAGCATAGATTAAATGTGGTCAGAGATTTAAGTAAGAATTGAGAGAGTTTAAGCTGCTTTAATCCCTTTCACCTGGAGGGCAATAGTATGCCAGTATCAACTCATTAAAATATGTGGTTAACTTAACAGTTTCATCTTAGCAGATCATGACATATGATTGTTCATGTCTGGGGCTTGGAAGCTAAGCAGGGTCAGGTCAGGTTAATACTTGAATGGGAGACCTCCAGGGTTGTCGGCTAGATATGAAATTTGAAGAAAAAAATGCCCTGGGAAAAGGCAATGGGACTTCTGTCTTGTTGCGGAGAAAATGATATGGACAAGTTTATCTATGAAGTCACCAGGATACAAGTCGGAGTCAGAGATGTTTCTTTTCTTTTCCTTTTTTTTAAAAAAAGCACTTTATTAACGGGAAAAGGGTGGTATATAAATCAAATTATTAAATTAAATTAAATTAAATTAAATTAGTAAGATTAGTAAAATTAACAGATAGCAAACTGCATTTAAGAATAATGCGCCACTATAGCAACTCATGGGCTCATCCTTTTAAAATTGCACATCACTTGCTAGTAGCCTCTGAAAGGTATTGCAGTCTAATAGGAATTTCTGGAAAGACAATGTGCTTTCAAAGATGAAAAGACTCCTCGAATTCTTCCTTGGTGGAGTGTACAATTCTGGCATTTGTCCAGTGTGACAGCGGTGCTGTGTGTGTTTTCAGCCACGCGTCTTCTGCCAGGGAGAATTCTTTGTCAAGCGCCAGGAAAATCAGGAGTTCAAATGAGTATAAAGATTTATTGCAATCGTAAACTCGGCTAGAAGAATCTGAACTACCAATGGCCAAGCGAGATTAGCGGGAGATAAGAGTAGAAGGAATGCAAGGTGGGCTGGACTTAGATCCTTGTAGGAGTGAAGGAACTCATGACTGATGATGCATTTGACTCTGCCCCCAGACTCAGCCTGGTCATCTCCTACAGTGGTTCTCAACCTGTGGTCCATGGACTCCTGGAGGGGCCCGCAATGTCACAGAGGGTCTGCAAAGACTTGGAGAAATCTTATGATTTAAATCTTGAGTTAAGTCTTGGTGGTCCCTGGCCACAAAAGGTATTTAAAGGGGGTCCATGATGAAAAACAGCTTAAGAACCACTACATCATTTCTCCAGCAGTGGGGAACCTTCCCACACTTCCATTCAAGACCAAAGAAGGACATCAAGAGAGAAGTCCTAGGAGATTTTTCTCCAGATTTGGGAAGGGTGAGCAGCCAGGGATGATAGGAAAGCCATATTATAAGAAAGAGTTTCAACAATATTTGCACACTCAGTTACAAAGCTGGCTCAAACCTGAGAAATTCAAAAGAAATTCCCAAGAATAGATCATGAGAAAACAAGAACAAAAGAAAAAAGTAGGAGGAGAATGGTAGCACCTTTTCTGTCTAATTTTATTAAAAAGCATCGGATTTCATGAACATGATATAGGAGTCATGTAATCCTATGTCTTTTAATAAGATTTGTTAATCAACAATGGTGATACTGGAGTCCTGATTTTTATTAATTTTTTTGCTCCCACGAATAGGGTCCCCGTGTAGATGAAATGGCTGGCCTTAAAAATTAATAAATAAATAAAAATAATGGAATGAATGAATAACAGCTTTCCTACAATGAGAAGAAACAGAAGACTTTTTAACAGGCAAGAATATTTAGAAATTGAAAAGCGGATTTTTTAGTACAGTGGTAATATAAATAGAATTATCTTCTTTCTGATATGATTCAGTAGTGGGCTTTTGCCTCTCCATTGACTCATTGTGCATGCTTAAAAACGAGGGTGTCTCCTTTCCTTCATGTATATTGCAAGATTTATTCAGACTGGAAGCTGACAAGAATATCTATTTTCTTGAAAAAGATCGTTCAGTGCTGTGACTGGCTTGCCAAATCCCCTTAACTCTTGTTGCAAAATGAAATTACAGCAAGCAGAAAGTTTGTGGCAATAATGCATTTTTTAAAAACGAAAAGTCTCAATATTTTTTCTTTTTTTATTGCTGAATGGGTCACAACAAAAATGCCTTTTTTGTCCTCATTTTCTAGTAGAGTTTTTAAAAATATAAAGAGTGGCGGTGCTATGTGGTTCAGTACCATAGATTTATTCAAAATAATTGTATCTTAAGATGGGTTCTGTATAAAATTCAAGAGAAATATAAGCAAGCAGCAGATACATTCCCAATTTTCATGGAAAAAGCAACAACCACAAGATTAAAGAAGCTTGCTGGATAATGATCAGAACTCACTTCTAATCATTGATGCTTGAATGAATGTATTGCTTTTAAATATCTCTGTCTTGGAACAACAAACACTGTTGAAATAAGGATTTCTAGGTTCTCAGTTCTACATGGAAAATATGCCTGTAACTGATTTATACTTTTAAGAACCAGCTAGTAGCATTTGGGCATCATGTGCTAGAGATGTCTAGGATGGATATCAAGACTTTCAAGTTGCTCACTGGGAAGAGCTCTTCCATAATTCTAGTGCATGTGGTTTGTTTTCCATTCAAAAGGCCCAAGTCACCTTCTGCCAGTCTTCCAGTTGAAGGATCTCAGAACCTTCCTTATCCTGGAGAAAGAAGAAGGGAAAGGGGAAGAGAAGGAGAGGAAGAAAGATAGAGAAAGGAGGGTTGTAAAGGAGGAACGGTTAAGGGTACTAAATGGTAAATATGGTTTGTAGGTTATGAATAATTGATTGTGTCTATCATATTGAAGATGCTGTACAAATTAAGACTGTAACCTATAAACTGTTTATTATGAAATGCCTATTACAATAAAAATTATAATCTAAAAAAAAGGAAACTCCCTTACTCTGGTTACTAAATTATGTCCCTTTCTGGATTGATACAATCTGCACCATAAACCAATAAACCCTTTGTACTAAGTCATACTCCTCCACGCCTATTCAACACGTGGATTTGAAATCAAAAAGGTGTTTTGAGATAGATGCCTCCTTAAAGAAGGTACATGTTTGAATTAAGGAAATCCTGACAGCTTCTCTCCCTCCAGTCCCCTCCCTTTTTACCTTTGGATTTGGAGGCACAGCACTTCCCTAATAAGACCTAGCGCAGCAACGTGGGCACCTGTAAGGTGTGCATTTAACCTGATAAAGCAGTGTTTCTCAACCTTAAGAATAGAATAACAGTGTTGGAAAGGACCTTGGAGTCTTCTAGTTCAACCCCCTGTTCAAAGCAGGAAGCCTTATACCATTTCAGGCAAATGGTTGTCCAATCTCTTAAAAACTTCCAGGGTTGGAGCATTCAAAATGTCTGGAGGTAAGTGGTTCCACGGATTAATTGTTCTGTCAGGAAATTTCTCCTTAGTTCTAGTTTGCTTCTCCCCTTGATTAGTTTCCATCCATGGATTCTTGTCCTGCCTTCAGGTGCTTTGGAGAACAGCTTGACACTCTCGTCTTTGTGGTAACACCTCCCCTCCCCACCAAGTATTGGAACATTTGCTATCTTGAAGACATCTGGACTTCAATTCCCAGCATGCTTGCTGGAGAATTCTGGGTAGGAGGAAAAAGAGGCAGAGCTTGGAGGGGGAGTCAAAAAAGGGATCAGTTTTTATATTCCCAGTCCAGCCCCCCTTGGAATCTGGTAACTCCTATCTTGCACCAATTTAGCGTTGACATGAGATTCTTGTGTGTAGGTATTAGCAATCAATCATCTTAACTGGAACTTAATATGTGGTTCTGATTCTTCACGCCTGACATTAATCTCACTAAGTGGCCGTAGATAACAGGATTCAATGGAGTCTGGACTTGGACTCCAGGCTGATTCCTCCCCTGGTTTTGCCCCCAAGCTCTGTTTCTTCTCCTACATCCTGGAAGTTGAAGTCCACCTGTCTTCAAACTGGCAAAATTGAGACATGCTGTCCTAAAGGGTGTTGGGTGAACCAATCAGACAATTCCTCCCAGGATATAGAACTCCGAGGGAATGTTCTGAAGTTTCAGAGGCTTAAGAGCCATCGAGACAGAAACCCTAGAAAGGTGCAATCTCTGGGGCCATTAGCTCAGCCTTGGGTTCAAAGGTTGTATGTTTTATTTCCCCCCCCAAAGGAAACAGCTTTTATTGCTTCTGAGATGTATGCAAACATCTTTCTTGCAATGGCATTTTGTAGATTGGCTCATTCTGGAGAGGGAGCAAGTGAGGATTTCCTGACAAAATTGGCTGTTTTGGAAAACAGAAATAACGGACCGTTGCCAATTTTCTCTCTGTGTGTGCATGCATAATTGTGTGTGTGTGCGTGTGTTGATCCTGGTAACCCAGCCCTGAGGATTCTGGCAACAGCTTTTAAGGGTTACATCCACCCCTAGATATGCACTGGGTAAAATAACCTAGCACTATACGATTTGTGGGTGGTTGTTTTTTTTGAAAGCATACAAAATGTGACTCCAAAGTTACATGGATATAGTAACATTTTTAAATAATATGGTAACATTTTCGTGTTGTTGCAGCTTCCCACAGTATCCTTAAACTTCTTGAAAAGTGTCATGTTATTTATTATGTTTGCATTTCCTTTTCGGCTCAAAAGACTTTGTTTTGACTTATAAGTGTGACACTTTGGGAGGTTCTGTTGATGTTAATGGTGTGTCATCTTTCAAGGGTGAAAGATAACTGGAGAAGGGTGTTGAGAAGATAAAAGAGCGCTGACTGTTAAATGAAGTGTGATGAAGAAACTGAACACTATGGTTTCAGATGATAAAGGAATAGTAGCCTCTACTGCAAGATAAAATGAATTAATTAACAAAATCAGCTACAAAATGACTTTTCCAGGATCCTAAAATTACTAGTTTTATGGAGAAAAAAACTCTGAACTTGTTTCAAAATAATCAGAGCGGAATTACCTCTTCCATTTTTAAGTCTATAAAAGACTGAAGGGTTTGTGAATGGGAAAAGTCAAAATGACTCTTGACATATTGGCTTCACTTGACTAAAAAGGTTTGGAGAATTCAATGTGGTTTTGTATTGTTAGAAAATTCCTTGCTTTTGGCAAGAGTGGGCAAGACTGGAATCCTTGGGGAATATATTTTTTTACCCCTGGGCTCTGTGTTAATTGTTTTGAATGTACCTCTCAAATTTCCCATTCAGGATCCATATTGGTTGAGAATTCATTTGTGTACTTCTCTAAAGAGCGGAGTGCCAGAGTGGAAATTTTTTTGACAAAGTGGTCCTCCAATCGGCATAACTTGACTCCAGAAGTTGCGAATACTACAACACTGGAAGTTTTAAAGAAGAGATTGGACAACCATTTCTCTGAAATGGTATAAGGCTTCCTGCTTAAGCAGGGGGTTGAACTAGAAGACCTCCAAGGTCCTTTCCAACTCTGTTATTCTGTTATTCAATATTATAATGCAAGGGATGTAGGAGAAGAGGAGGCAGAGTCTTGAGGTGGAGTCAAGCAAGTAATCAGTCTAGAATCCTTATGTTCCCACAAATGTCTAAGTCCAACCTTCTTCAATTCTTTTGATTTTCATCTAGGGCCAATTTAATGTTGACCATTAATTGATTAGATTCTTGTGCATAGGTATGAGCAATAAATCATCTTAATTGGAACTTATTGAGTGGCCCTGACTCTTTATGCCTGACAAGAGACTCCATTTCCCCCCTGAAACAAAACCCCTGAGCACAGGAGCATTTCCTGTGAAGTGATGGTGTCACTGCAAGAACAAGGCCAAAGCTTTGTGGTGGGGATTGCTTCCCCTTATTTTGAAAGTTTTTTAAAAAAACATTTAAAAATAACTTTCCTTTTTAATGTTTTGATAAAAGTCACAGTGCTGGAGAAGTTAGAAGGAGATTACCGTAATTCTAGGGTGGAAAGGAAACACAGCCACGATCATGAAGAATAAGGGCACTTCAATGAGAAAAAGATAGCATTTCAGTGAGAGCCTTTTCAGTAGCATCGTAAAACCAGAGTACCAAGAAAAATGAAGAGAGAAAGAGATACCGTTAAATGAAAGTAGATCCGATTACTGAAAGTACCCTGGATTGATTGCCTCTTGAAGTGATGAAATATACCAACTTTGAGTCTGCTATGCAAATGGTTACTAAACTAAAAAGATTATGTTTGGCAAAAAAAGGAAGGAAGACAGGTAAGATCAAGTTCAGCAGTTCGATTCTCACTGACTGAAGGTTGACTCAGCCTTCCATCCTTCAGAGATCGGTCAAATGAGGACCCAGATTGTTGGGGGCAAGAGGCTGACTGTGTAAACCGCTTAGAGTGTTGTAAAGCACTGATAAATAAATAAATAAATAAATAAATAAATAAATAAGCGGTATATAAGTCTAAATAAAAAATAAATAAATAAGATGAATGAGTGGATCATCAAAGAGGATCTTCCAAAGAGTCACAGGCTGTTCCCCAAGGGAGGTCAAGATAGTGTCTCTACAGTGACCAAAAGTCAAAGATTCTTTAATGACTGGTTTTTTAAAAATTAGTTCACTAATTAACAGAAATGTATACACCTGTGTAGCACTGTTAACCAAAGCATGTACCTTCAACTTTAACAATTAAGAATCATCGGAATCAGAATTTATTTCACCATGTGTATCAGGACACATAAGGAATTTGTCTTCCGTGATCATGCTCAATAGCTACATACATACATAACAAGGATACAATCAAGATACCGGGTGCGTTTCAAGGTGTTGGTTATGACCTTTAAAGCGCTTCATGGCGTAGGACCTAGCTATCTACAGGACCGCATTCTACCTCCCATCGACCGGTTCGTTCCCACAGAGAGGGCCTCCTCAGGGTGCCGTTGGCCAGACAGTTTCGGCTGGCGACCCCCAGGGGGAGAGCCTTCTCTGTGGCCGCTCCCACCCTCTGGAACGACCTCCCCCCAGAAATTCGAACTATTATAGACCTTCGTGCTTTCCATTGAGCGGTAAAAACCTATTTGTTTACCCAGGCCGGGCTGACTTGACCTGCACACTTTTCCTTGCCCGAATACTATTAATTTTAAATTCCTATTGGGTTTTAAATTGGTTTTATATTTGATCCCAAATCAGCCACTACAATTATTGTTTTTATATTTGCTTTTAATGTGTTGTTTGTATATTTGTTATAACTGTTTTTATATGGCTGTACACCGTCCTGGGTCCCTTCGGGGAGAAGGGCGGTATAAAAATACAAAAAATAATAAAATAATAATAAAAATAATAAAAATAATGTATCGCCTTCAAACTTCACACAGTGAAGATCCTTTTGAAGCTGGAGCAGCAAAGAGGGGGCTTCCCGTTGGCAGGAGCTCACCTCCCTCGGACTGCAGGGGAAGCCGGGAACCAAGTCTTGAGGTTGAATCAACTGAAGGCGCTGGCTGGGTGGAGGCACCCGCTGGATAGTTGGGGGCTGCAGCGATTCTCTCACCGTGCTCCATGCTCACCCTCTTTCTTTAAGCACGTCATTCCCTGTAGTGCAAATAGCAACGAGGCCATTTGATGAAGGGTTGATATCCTCTGAATAAATAGAATAAGCCAGGCTTGTCCATCTAACAGCCAGGATGTAGCAGAAATATTCTTTCCTCTGACACAGACAAAGGTCATTGCTTTTGCTGCTGACTGAGGAAGGGCTCCCATTAGAGATGAAAGCTCTGGCCAGGTGACCTTTTACACTTCATGTTTTCAAAGGAGCAGCCTCTCAAGTTAATCTGGGAGAATTTCTGAGCAATAAGATCAGCTGGCAAAAAATAAAACTGCTCTTTCTGCATTTTATTCTCTTACTCCTGTCTGGCAGGGTTCCAATATTAGATGGGCCGCCGCCACAAAGATGAGGGGAGGGAGGTTAACCTGTTTTCCAAAGCACTAGAAGACAAGAAGAAACTAACCAAGGACAGAACCAACTTAGAAATTAGGATAAATTTCTTGACAGTGAGAACAATTAGCCAGTGGGACCACTTGCCTCCATAAGTTGTGGGTACTCCATCACTGGAGTTTTTCAGAAGAGATTGGACAACAATTTGTCTGCAATGGTGTAAGGACTGAGCAGGGGGTTGGACTAGAAGACCTCCAAGGTCTCCTCTGTCGTTCTGTTATTGTATGGAAATGCCAACCTCATTATATCAAGCCGTTCACAGGTTGTGGATCCCCCTTGATAGAACACCACCCA
>JANHFO010006066.1:272221-282644 GCA_032468095.1 Pareas carinatus | reverse complement strand
TTCCGTTAGCTTTGTTGTTAGTAATGCTTTCTAAGGCCCACTTGACTTCACATTCCAGGATATCTGGCTCAAGGTCAGCGATCACGCCATTGTAGATGTCAGGGACCTTCAGGCTTGTATGCAGGTTCTTCAGGAGGTGGTAAGGTGGTCTGGTATTTCCATTGCTTTGAGGACTTGCCATAGTTTGTTGCAATCCACACAGGCTTTAGCATAGTTAATGAAGTAGAAGTAGACATTTTTCTGGAACTCCCTTGCTTTTTCCATAATCCATTGAATGTTGGCAATTTGATCTCTAGTGCCTCTGCCTCATCAAAACCCAGTCTGTACTTCTGGTAATTCTTGGCTCGCATACTGCTGAAGCCCAGACCATAGGATTTTGAGCATAACCTTGCTAGCGTTTGAAATAAGCTCAATTCTGTGGTAATTTGGTCACTCTTTGATGTTGCCCTTCTTTGGGATTGGAATGTAAACTGATCTTTTCCAATCCTATGACCATTGTTGAGTTTACCAGATTTGTTGGCATATGAAAAATAGCACTTTAACAGCATAATCTTTTAGGTTTTTCAATAGCTCACCTGGAATGCCATAATCTCTGCTTGCTTTGTTGTTAGTAATGCTTTCTAAGGCCCACTTGACTTCACATTCCAGAATATCTGGCTCAAGGTCAGTGATCATGCCATTGCAGATATCAGGGAACTTCAGGTCTTTTTTGTATAGTTCTTCTATGTATTCCTGCTATCTCTTCAAAATCTCCTCTGCTTCTGTTAGGCCCCTGCCATTTTTGTCTTTTACTATTCCCATCTTTGCCTGGAATGATCCATTAATCTCACTGATTTTCCTGAAGAGATCTCTAGTCCGTCCCATTCTATTATTACTCTCTATTTCTTTACTTTGTTCATTAAGGAAGGTATCTTTATCTCTCCTTGCTTTTCTTTGGAATTCAGCATTCAGTTCTTTCTGTTTCTCTTTTCCCTTTTGCTTCCCTTCTTTTCTTGGCTATTTTAAGGCCTCATCAGACAGTCACTTAGCATTTCTGCTTTTTCTTTTTCTTTGAGATGCCTTTAGCTGCTGCCTCTTGTATGATTTGCGAACCTCTGTCCAGAGCTCTTCAAGCACTCTATCTACCAGATCAAATCCTTGAAATCTATTTGTTACCGCCACTGTATATTCGTAGGGGATGTGACTTAGGTCATAGCTGAGTGACCTAGCTATTTTCCTTACTTTCTTCAATTTGAGCCTGAATTTTGCAAGAAGAAGCTCCTGATCTAAGCCACAGTCAGCTCCAGGTCTTGTTTTTACTGACTATACAGAACTTCTCCATCTTTGGCTGCAGAGTATGTAGTCAACTGGTTTTGGTATTGACCATCAGGTGATGTCCATGTGTAGAGTCACCACTTGAATTGTTGGAAATTTAGCTATTCTCAATTCTTATATAGAGAATTTTAGCAAATAATTGGGAATATGAGAAGTGGGAGGCATATAAATGAAAAATGATAAGAACAGAGAATCATATCCTAAACATACAACCTTGAAAACTCACTAGGGTTTACATCTGAGAAGACTTATGTAGGTTTGCATTGTAAGGTGAACTTCTTCATATACTGTCTGGAGTAACTGAAAGTGAATTGGGCAGTCATGTAAATTTTCTTAAATAAATCAACATTTTAAACTAATTTCACCTGGAAATAAGCCAAATTATGGATCTCATCACTTATTTATCAAAACAGCTACTAATTATTAATAAGAAAAGAACATTTTAAATAGTGAGGTTAGAATGCCTGAGATGCCCTTTCTCTCCTTCCATACATATGGCATTCACAGTTTAAGAAAAACATAGTTGTAAGCAGACTAAATAAAGTTAGTATTTATAAATATATAGATGAGTGTTGACAGTTTCTTAATTAAAAAAACATTAATCCAAATACAGTATTAACCTTGTCAAGCTGGTCACACTCCAGGCTGCATAATTATGCAGTGCCTACCTTGAAATTCCCCAGTAGTTTAATTAGAAAAGTTATTAACATATTTTATGAGAAATTAGAAAGAGTAGCATGCATAATTAAAGCCTAATTATCTTTGATATTGGGTATTAAGGCTATAGTGTATTTTCAAGTTAAGAAACTGAGAAATTTTGAAAAAAAAGCATTATCTAAGTCCCTATTTCCAAATATTGGATTCAGTGTATCAAGAGTCATGAGTAAAATTCAGATCATACAATGGATTCCCCAGCCCGCCCATCTTTCAAATTGAAATTACTTGCCTCCTTCTCTATACCACTCCTGTGGACCTTTAAAGTAATACATAAGGCGGCCTTGAGTTCACATCTTGGAATAGAAATGAACAAAAGAAATGGAGTCTTTCTTAGAGCAAGCAGCAGACGGGACCTTATTCATATCAACTGAACCAAGTCTCTGTATAGGGAAATCCACTCAAGTTAATAATGTGCAGGATCAAATATAAAGATGATCTTATGAAATTTTGGTGGATGCAATCCTTCTGAAAGAATACTGTCACTAAAAAAACCCTTCCATTCAGCATGTCCATTGGTGTTGCATCAATCGTTACCTTGATATATTCCTGAAACATGAGGGACCTAACTAATATGATTTCACATGTTGGACAAGCTAGACAACTTGCTGTAAATTTCTATGTTTCTATAAAACACCAACAAATAGACGCTTGTTCTTGCTGTTTTGATGATTCAATCTGGCTTCTTTAAGGCTTCTATTGGAAGTAGGTTTACACACTGAATTATTTCTTTTTTATATAAAACATTTAATTACAAACTTTGGTGAGAACATTCCATGCCTATTTCTTAATATTTACTAATTTAAATATTTACTTTCCTTACAAAGGTGGGTTTTTTTGAGTCATTCTCTAAACTGCATATTTTTAAACCATCAATAGCTGAATCACTCTATTCTATATAAAATTTATAAACCTGATTCAAACAGTTTGGTCACAAGTCATAATGTGAAGCCACAAATGGCTTGGTGTTATACATGAAGCTGGAAGTTGCATAAGCAACTGCATTATTAGTTTGGAGATTTAATAAAACACAACTTTAGTAAGAACAAAAGGAAGTAGTAATAGCAGCATATAGAGATAAGGTTTGTTTATTTGCTTCCCATCTTTATGATTTTTGTGAATAGCTCAAGGCAGCAAGCATACCTCATTCTCCTTCCTTCTCCAATTTTCTCCAAAACAAGAATCTTGTGAGATGTGTTGACCTGAATGTCTATGGAGATTCTCAGTCATCTAGGTCAGAGGTCTACAACCTTGGCAACTTTAAGACTTGTGGACTTCAACTCCCAGAATTCCTCAGCCAGCCATCTGATCTAGGTCTGGGTTGTTCCAAAAGTGCTTTTCAAAAGGTAACTGGACTTTCTTATTTTGTCCCCTTGAAAATGTTTTGCTTCTCATCCAAGAAGCTTCTTCAGAACAGCACCTTTACGATGTTGTGCTGCAAGAGATCATCCAGCTGGCTCCCATGCTTAAAGTGAGATTAGAACTCAATCACCATATCCCATTTTTTAGTCTGATACCTTAACCACTAGACAAACTGCCTCTCTATATAATTCATACAATAAATAGCTCCTAGATATTCTTGCTAATGTCATCTCTCAAGGTAAATTGAATGAAGTTTAAGAAATATCTGAATTAAGCATGCAGTATATTATTTTTTGTACATTGCTTTGTACTGCATACACTGTATGCTACTTCTTTTTAGTATACATCATTTTTTAATAAAAAATTTTTTAGTTGACCTCCTCTGCCCCAATATTTTAGGCAATGTACTTGTGTCTGTGTTGGCTGCTTACTTCCTAAACCTTTGGAAATCTGGAATATCTTCTTACCCTTGGTAAATATAAGGCAACAAAGTGATTGATAAGCAAATTATTGTGCCAGTTCAGGCTCAGCTAAAATAATTTGACAAGGTAGATTGGATACAGCAGCAACAAACAATTAAATTTTGTAAACGAAGGTGAGTATGATGCCAAAGTAGTGTCTTTGCTGCCAGAAGTTTTTCTCAGAAGCAAGTCTTCAATATGGGGAAGACGCTTAATAGACATCAAAAGTTGTAAAAATAGGGAAGCAAATTTTTTTCTCTGTGGGTCTTATCTCACCAGCATGCAGTGTTTAAGGAAAACGAGGAGATAATTTAAAATTAATTCACATCTACCCTTCATGAGTTTCCTATCCTGCAAGGGTAATCTTGCATAGGGTAATTTCCTATCCTGCATAGGATAATTCCCTGTTGCCAAACACCAGCATATTTTGCACATGAGAAGTTGTCTGAACATTATGTCAAACTGGATGTCCTCCTAATTCAATGTTTTCTGCTCTGATGGACAGCATTTCTAGAGATGCAAGGGGAGATCTCTTTAATTACCTGCTAACTATCCGTGTCAACTTGGAACATGGGGATCAAACTGAGACTTTCTCCCAACAGGTGTGTTCTAAAAAAGCTATATTTTTTGTGCATAATCAGAATTATCACTTATCCCACCTTACAAAGGTGACAGTCCCTCTTTCCGAGGAAAAAAACAGTCCTCTAAAGTCCTCTTTGGAAGACTGTCAGAACAGAAGTCATCCTCTCCCTGAAAGGCATCAGTTCAGAGAACCGTTCAAGATGGTAGGACTTGAAGCTAATTATCTTGTGATAAGAGATTGACCAGGCAGACTTTTTATAGCAGTGGATTATGATTTTCTTTATAGTCTTTGTTCCAAATTTGCATTTATGCATATACATTAGCATGTGCCCTTGTTGTTTCCTCGTTGATGATGCATGGATAACTAGCATACCAACAGATTACATTAATTCATTTTATTTGTTAAAGTTGTTGCCCATCTTTCCTTTAGGAACTCGAGGTAGTATATACAGTATCCCATTCTCCTTTTCTCCCTTTCTCCCTCTCAAACCATCCTAAAAGTTGGATTACGCTGAGATACATGCCCCATATATAAATCCTGAAACCACTTGGCTTTTAAACACATGGATTCATGGAGAAATAAGCACATCTACCGCTTATTTCTGAAACAATGCAATTATAGTATTATGTACTGTACTTCAAGATGTTTAGCCTCCCTTTAGGGATAAAAGGACCACAAGTATATAAGGAATATATTAACATAAGAAAAATATTACCAATATAATATCCAAGGGATGGCTTTTTCTAAAAGAAAGCGTTGAACAGAAGAAATGTGATTTTAATTCTGTCATTTACATTTTCTGCATACACGCTGCAAATCAACCAGGAATCTCCTATGGTTAAGTGTGAACTATACATGAGTCTACCTGAATATGACATTGTGACTGCCAACATGTGCAACGTTGCCTTTCCTTCCTATGGAGATTAGCAGAGGGATACGTTTTTGACCAACAGAGGTTAAATAGATATGCTTGTTTAGGGTCTCTGATTCACTTTTAATTGCTTACTATTTACATTAGTTAAAGTAATACAACTATGGTACAACTTGAAATTGGAACAACATGAAATGCAGATTTTGTGAGAGACCGCAATAGAAAACAAAAACTTTCTAAAACGGTTACAAGAGGAGATGAACATAATGGAAGACATTCCAATGGGTTCACCTACAACACCTTCGAACAGACCAACAATTTCAAAAGCAGCAACATCAAAAGCAGCTCTGCACCACACTTCTTTACTCTTAACAATCGCAGTCGAGTCCCAAATTTCTGTTGCTAAGTGAGACAGCTGTTAAGTGAATTTTGCCTCATTTTGTGACATTTCCCTCCCACAGTTATTAAGTAAATTGCTGCAGTTGTTAAGTTAGTAACATAGTTGATAAGTGAATCTGGCTTTTCTATTGACTTTCTTAGTCAGAACGCAAAATATGATCACATGACCCTAGGCCACTGCAACTGTGGATCGTGGACAGTAAACAAGACGAGTGTCGAAGCTGTCAAACAGTTCTCTTTATTAACCAGTGCTCTCCTTTGAAAACCAGCAACTGACAGAGCGGCAAAAGTCATTGTTGTCAGATTTTAACCACTCACTCCACCGTGTCTTAGCCAATCATATTGAAGTTCCTTCCCGCCCCCAAGATATTCCTTTTCAAGCCCCCACCTTCGGAGAAGGTTGAACGACCAGCACCAATAACTTGCCAGTTAGTTTCCAACAGCAACCATCATAAATATGAGTTAGTTTCCAAGTGTCTGAATTTTGATCACATGATCATTGTTGGATCTGAATGCTGGAAGCAAAAGGCTTGGCATAGCAGCGGTACAACTATACGTTATTCAAAACACTCAGCAAAAACCTTTCAGCTCCCTTTAAATACAAGCGCTTTAGCCAATCAGCATTGTTTTAGCTAGTCAGCAGACAAGATACGAAGAGGTGCACATCCGCTCTTAATTGTTGCCTCCGGCTGAGCGGAGCCTGGCTGCTGAGAATCCTACAATCATGGTGATGCTGCAAGGGTTGTAAGTGTGAAAAACAGCCAGAAGTCACTTTTGTTAGTTCCGTTGTAACTTCAAACGGTCACTAAATGAACTGCTGTAAGTCAAGGACTATCTGTATAGGCTAGATAAACCAGGTACCTGATTGACTTATGTTCTTAAATGATGATCTGTCTTTCTCAACCTTCATCACTGTAAGACATGTGAACTTCAACTCCCAGAATTCCTCAGGCCCTCCACAACAATTTCCTGTGGAATTCTGGGAGGTGAGGTTTACGTGTCTTAAAGTGGCCAAGATTAAGAAATACTGCACTAGTTATTTTTTTCTTTAAAAATGGCTAGGATCTTATCATTTTCATTCAGATCTCCTTTTATTCCTTGCTGTTTTTCACTTTCTAACTTATGAGTTAAAATAAAAAATTAAAATATATAGGAAACAATTTTGATTTGCCTATTTTTTCAAACCATGCAAATGCTTCATAGTCTCCCTGTCCAAGAAACACATTTGTCCCCAACATTTTTTTTAAAATTTAAAGTGCTTTTTTTAAAGGTACTATGAGGTGTATTACAAAAGAAGTTCACCTAGATTGAAATCTCTACTCTGTGAGCATCATTTCCACATCACTTCCCACTGTAGTTTGTCCAGAGGAAATTATTTTCATGGTTTCCTTCAATCACAGTTTCATTCATTTTGTGAATTCTTCTGAGAATGACGTTGGTTGCCTTGAGCAGTGGAACTGCTGTGCTGTAGAAACAGTACAGATAATAGCTGGTTTCCTGTAGGCTACCTACCCAGAAATCTGTACAATAAAAACAGAAGTTTGTTTCAATCATAACGTTATAGAATTCTTTCTCTATCTGCTATCTGGTAATTGCATTAGACTTCAAATCCCATAATCCCCAGCTAGGATGTGCAGTGCCTTGGTTTGGGATAGTAGTTTTCCATCTTTTTCCCTTTCATGAATCTTCCAAATGTCTTAACTGAAATCTTATAAGGTTGCTAAATATTAATAGTTTTCAGCAATCTTTCTCCTAAATATCAGGAGAAGTTAGTGTTCACAAAGATGTGGCAAATCTGAAAGATTCTGCTAGTTTTAATTTTAACTTTTTAAAAATATAAATATTAATATTTAAGCTCTTTGGGCACTATCTGTTGCTTTATAATGTTCATGGACACTAGTTGACTGGTCTCTGCCAAAAAGGTATTCATACATTTTCTTTTCCACAGATGCAATGTGAGGAGCATTTGATTTGTTCTTAAAAAAATGTTTCTTTTTTCCTAAAAGGTTATTTTAGTTGTATATAGAAAAAATAATAAAAAATGTTCTAAAGCAAAGCCTCAAAGAGATTAAATCACTGATGCAGTGAAAAAGAACTAGAAGCCGAGGCTGCATTGTAAATCAAGTACCAAGCATCTAATGTAGATACATGAAATAGTTTTGTGCAGCTTGGAGAACAACAAATCACAATAAAATTGCCAGAGTTTGAATGTATGATTTTACAGTTTGATAAAAGCACTAGTTTAAATTTAAAGTGATCTCATTTATATTCTAGGTTAGGGGAGAACTTCAAACTTAAGATAAGCCGGCAAAATGCCTTGCCCAACAGAGAATTGTCTCCTTTTTGAAGATATGTCAAACTTTCCTTCTGATGTTTAAGGCTGTCTTTTCATTATTCTAATGTAAGAGAATGGAATACTTTGTATGAGTTCTGACTTCTTGCCTGCTCTTTTAAAAAAAGAATATTTTTGTAAATTTCCAATACTGTATATCAAAGTGACTTTAAAAGCACACAATAGGGCTTTCTATATTCCCCATTGTTTGGACTGAAAACCATTTTCATTGGCCACGCTGTCTTGAAAATTTCCGAAATGCAAAAAATAAAATAAAATCCAGGAGTAGGAGTAGCGGAATTTTAATAACTCCTAAAATAGTGATAGGAAATGTGTACAAATTTTTTCCTGGATCTAGCAAACTCTCCCTGCCACCAGCTGTCCTCTCTCCTGAATCAAACTGCATGCTCCATTAATCAAGAAGCAAGTAAAAATGTCCAGGACTTCAAAGCTTGACCTATGTTTCCTAGCAATCAACAAATTTTGCCAGTCTTTCCAGAAATAGAGCGTATATTCAAAGTTATTTATTTATCTGTTTGTTTAATTTATTAAATTTATTTGCTGCCTATCTTACCTATTCAAGGAAATTCCCTATCATTTATAAAAAGAATGTTGTAAGCCTCTGCCACTTTTTCTCAATATCTCAAATGTCTGTGTATGTATGACTATTATTCAGTGGCATCAAAAATGCCAGATCTTTTTAAAATATGGAGCTAGTGATACAAGGTGGCCTGGAGGAAGGCATCAACCAGGGAAGGCAGGCTAAAGCTCAGCAGGAATTTCCAACTTTATGCCAATGCTAATGTAACAGCTTTTTGGTGATAGCTTTTGTCATGCTTAATAATACAGAATATGCAATGAAAACCAGAGTGGTATGGTGGTTAAGGTTTCAGACTGGAAGTGTAATGATCGTGATTTTCACCCATTCTCAGCTGCAGAAACCTTCTGGATGAGTTTGGGACAACTAAAATTAGATCACAGGGTTCTGGTGTGGAAAAATATGAGGAAGGAAAGCTACATATATTGCCTTAAGCTCCTGAACTGAAGGCAGCATATAGATCTAACAAACAAATTGATAAACAAAGAACAAAGCCATTCGGCCATAATGTGAGTCATAATGTAGTTTTCTGATTGGCTGATGGATTCTATTTTGTACCATTGACTTTCTGCACCCCTTGTTTACCCTGGCTGCAAGAAAAAAGTGGAGTTTTGTAAAAAAAATCAAGTAAGCAGTATATTACATAGTAGGGGACATTTTAAGCTGTAATCAGAGATCTGCTTTTCACTCAACATTTAATGGAGACTATTAACAAAGGAACTCAATAGGTTCCTCAGTAAAACTTCACTCCAGGTATCAAACTGAATGGTTCATTCATGTGTAAAAACAAGTAAGCCAGCAGGTCTACAAAAACATGATCCTTTGCTTAGCAGTATAAGCTTTTTTAAAAAAAAAACTTGGAGTATTTAAAGCCTAAATAACAAAAGCATATTGGGAAACTAACCACCCAAGGCTATAACCCATCAACATGACCAAAAATCTTGACAAAAGGATCTAACTTTGGGACCTTGCTGTGATGTTTAATGAGACTGATCCTCCTGAAGTTCCTGGCACATCATTAGAAAGCTGCTGGGTATTGGAGGATAAAGCTTCTTCATTCTGCACAAGAGAGGATATTGTTCACCCATTCATTGTATCCAGCCATTCATCGTATTGATCGGCTATTCAATAAGGATTCAGTGAACGCTTTACAAAATACAAAGAAAGGAAAGACCGCAATTACAGGAAGGCAAAAATAATTCACTATTAACTGAAATAAAGAGTGAGCAACCCCCTTTTGTAACCTACAGTAATAGCATGGCAGTGAAAGTAGTTGGCAAAATAGCTACAATGTTGATATTTGAGGAGATTTCTTTCCCAAAAATTGTCAGAATGGAAGAGATTGTTTTGTGAGGCTCTCTGTTCCCATGCATGTTCTTAAGCTTCCTATAGCAATAGCACTTAAACTTATATATCGCTGAACAGTGCTTTACAGCCCTCTCTCAGCAATTTACAAATGTCAGCCTATTGCCCCCAACAATCTGGGTCCTCATTTTACCCATCTCGGAAGGATGGAAGACTGAATCAACCTTGAGTCAGTCAGGATCAAACTCCTGACTTTGGGCAGAATTAGCCTGCAATACTGTGTTCTAACCGCTGCGCCACCACAGCTCTTGGTATTAAATGGCCTCAAATCAGAAAACAGTGGACTGATGCAAAGCAATATTAGTATTTCACTGTATTTATAATAGTAATAATAGCAATAATAGCAATAGCAATAGCAATAGCAATAGCAATAGCAATAGCAATAGCAATAGCAATAGCAATAGCAATAGTAATAGTAATAGTA
>JANHFO010006066.1:258772-269139 GCA_032468095.1 Pareas carinatus | reverse complement strand
AAACCCAAAGAGAAACTCGGATAGAAAAGAAACTGGACATTTAATGTAATTATACAAGTAAGGATTCCAATCTCAAAACAGTTCATTTTAATTTTTACCCTATTTGTATTATGAAAGCTGGCTGGATGACTTTGGGCCAATCGCTCTCTCTCAGCCCAACTCAACTTACAAGGTTGTTTTTGTGGGGAAAATAGGAGGAAGAAGATATGTTCGCTGCTTTGAATTACTCGTAAAAATAACAAAGACAGGATACAAATAAATAATGTATAAAAATAATAAATGTGAGGTAATAAATAAATAATTTTAGTTGTTCATTGTCCTGAAACCATCTTGGTTTAATTTGCATGTCATCTGTTAAATTTTCTTTTCTTATGAATTATCAGATTTCTTTTTTTGGAAACACAAGAGGGAGCTGTAATATAAAGAATATCTACTCAAGGTTTTCCACTTTGAAATGAAATTTTTAAGGACATTTGAACAGGACAGATCTAAACAAGGTGGAAAGTTATGTTAGAAATATCTGAAGCAGTCCTTTGCAAAAAAAAATAACTTCAAAGTTGGGATCGCTTTGGAAAAGATGATTTAGAAAGACAATGCAAAGCTTAACTAAAAGCTTTCTAGACTTGGATATGAACCTCTTATCCAAGGCCCACAAATATACAAGGCATTAACAGAACCGGCTTCTTTTATATGAGCTCATATGCCTTGGAATTCATTTCCTCAAGGGGAAATAAGATCATGAGATAGTTAATAATAATAATAATTATTATTATTTCTCCTCTTCATTTCTTGCATACTTTATTGTAAGAGCATATAATCGTTCTGATGCCTGATTCAGGTGCTTGTATATTGTTTTAAGGAAGTTCACAGTAAAAATACTATTCAACTGAAGTATATTACACATTAGCATTATCAATTAGTTCTATTTCTGACTAAAATGCTCAAAAGGCAGGAATCTATCAAAGATTATCAGGAGTGCAGTCATTGGTACAAGGGTTACTTTCATCACCGCCCTACTCTCTCTCTGCAAAATAAACTGTTTAAAGAGCAACAAAAAATGAGAAATTTCTGCAGCAATTGCTTGTTACCACCAGCATCCATGGAGTCTCATATGATTGGATGCTGATTTTCATGCATATAACAGCTACTCAATAAATATGATGGTACATTTTCCATGATAAATACAGTTCAGCATACATTTAGCTAGATGATAGTGCAGCAAGTTACCACTTGTGCTGGATAATATATCACTGATCAAAATATCATATTAAGGCGTATTTCACTGCAGCATGATAGGACTGTCACACACGAGGAAATTCTTTGAACTGGTAGTTATAAATATGTAAAAATCTATCAGATATAACGGAACTTACATCAGAGTCAAATCTATGCTAATCGAGGATCATAATGAAGGTATCTTTAATTTGAACTGAGTTAAACAGGGTGCCTTACAGGTGTGTTGAATCCCAGTTTTTATCATTTTAATCAATGGAAATGCTAAAAAGCTGAGAGGCAAAATCAAGCACAGGTGAAGGGTAATAAATTCGAGAAAGCTGGTCTAAGAAAAATATACTGTTATTAATTTCTGTGTCTGTTATTTTTGTCATAGGGCAGAAACTGATAATTTCTTTTATTTCCATAGCCACCTTTCCTGTCAAGCTGTTTGATCTTCATCTGCATCTAAAATATTTTACTGTATGTTTAATGGAGACCAACTATGCGAGTTGTGGTTCAAGCAGTGAATTAGTCCAGACTCACTACATAAAACACAACAGGACATCTGAATGTCTTTGAGCCTTATCTGGTTTTTCCCAAGTGAAAATTGCCAGTTCGAGAAGATTCCTGTATTATAGGCAGAGGCAATTAAGTAGCTACTTTCAACTCTAACCTTCGGGGTCTGGTTGTCCACACTTGACAGATGTTGATGCTCAGGACATAGCTTGACATAAAAAACCAAAAAGTTACCATGAAGATAGTGTCAAATTCCTTCTTGTCTGAAAATGGTGCATGTTCCTTTAACTGCCGGAATTGGTCATTTGCGCTGGGGGAGGGGAATGAGAAGTTACTCTGGGATGAAGTAGCTGCTATCTAGTCTGGCCTCACATGTGTTTGGGTCACCATGGAAATTATTCTATTCCCCCAGCAACGCTAGAGATATACTGGGACAGGAGGGACTTGAGAAACATCTGCTAAAAGGACAAATGGAGATAAATAAACATGAATTGAACTTATTGGAGTGAGAAAGAGTGGCACAACAAATAACAAGTGCTAAACAAAAGTTTTTTGAAAATGCAAATAAACCAGGATGTTGGCTATCATACAGACTTAAAAAACAAAGAGAAAAAAGGATGTATAAATTGAGCAATGAAATAGGAGAAATGGAGTATGCAAATGATCAAACAATAAAAATAGTAAGAGACTATTACACAAAGCTTTATAACAAAGAAAAGATAGATTTAGAAAAAATAAAACAATACTTGGAAGAAAGGCAAATACCACAAATTTCTGAAGAACATCGGATAATGTTGAATGAAGAAATAAAATTGATAGAACTGATAGAAGTGATAAAAACGTAAAAAAATATGGAAAAACCTCTGGACTGGATGGTATACCAGCAGACGTCTATCAAGTATTGCAAGAGTTATGGATTGGACCATTAAAGGAACTTTACAATGACTTATTGATGGATTACAAAATACCAAAAACTTGACTGGAAGCTAATATTGCCTTAATTCCAAAAGAAGAGACAGATCTGACTCAGATTAAGAACTACAGCCTTTCCTTATTAACTGTGGATTACAAAATTTTTGCATCAACAATGGCTGAAAGATTAAAGACAATTTTGAAAGATTTTATACATGAAGATCAAAATGGATTTTTACCGAAGAGACAGATCAAAAATCACTTAAGGACAATATTGGATGTCTTGAAATATTATGAAATGCATCCAGGGAGCCAACTAGCTTTGTTCTTTCTGGATGCACAAAAGGCATTTGGCAATCTTTCCTGGCAGTTCCTGTTTCAACAGCTGGAAATGATGAACTTTGAACAGGACTTTACAAAAATGATTAAGACTATATATGATAAACAATCGACCAACATAATAGTTAATGGAGAATTAACAGAGAAATTTGAAATAAAGAAAGACACGAGACAAGACTGTCCGATATCTCCATTACTATTTATCTCGACATTAGAAATTTTGAATAGAAACGTGAGAAATGATGTAGATATTAGAAGTTTGAAAGTCAAAGATGACATATAAATTGCAGGCATTCGCAGATGACCTGGTATTTATTGTGTAAGAACCAATAATCATGACACCAAAATTGGTACCAAAAATAGAAGAATATGGGGAGGTGGCAGGATTAAAAATTAATAAAGAGAAAACTAAAGGATATGTTAAGAATATGACAGAAAAACAGAAGATTAATAGAGAAAATGTACTTACAATTGGTAAATAAGGTAAAATACTTAGGAATATATATAACAGCTAGATGTTCGACATTAAAAGAGGATAATTATGATAAATTGCTGACTTGAATTAAGTCTGATTTGGAAAGTTGAAAAAACCAGTTATATAAGATGTTTTACAGATGGCATATGACACCATGTAAAATGTCTAAGATGTGTAAAGAAGTGTCAGATAGGTGTTGGAAGTGTAAAGACAATACAGGCACATATATGGTAGATGTGTACATGCTGAAAAATACTGGAAAAAAATACATAAATGGTTACAAAAAATGACAAAGAAACAGATACATTTTAAACCTGAACTTTTTTTGTTTTTAATAAACAATATGTGTATTTGACAATATATGTCCTGACAGCAGCTAGGATTGTCTTTGCTCAAAATTGGAAGAATGAAAAAATAATACAAGATGAAGAGATAATTAGAAAAATCTTATATTGTGCAGAAATGGACAGATTAACGCTGAGGCTGAAGAACAAGGAAGAATCGATACACTTCAAAACATGGAATCCTTTTTATGGATGGTTAGACAGGAAATGGAAGGAGTAGATTTGGAAATTTACTAGTAAGATGAACTAGGCACTGTTGAAGATTTGTAGAAATGTATACCCAGGTAGTTAATGTTGATGTTGATCGAAATTTCAAAACACTTGTTTATGTTTTATGTTTTTTACTTGTTTGTTTTATGTTTTTTATTTTGTTTAAAATTAATAACATTTTTTAACAACAACAAAAAAAGAAGTGGAATGCTGAATCACAGATGAACTCAACATTATGAACTAGGGATTATAATAAACATTTAGAAAGTTACAGGAGTTGATGGCTGACTCTAAGTTCATTATGTCACCTAAGTACCTTGCCTGAACTTTATTATTCTGTGAATAATAAGAAAAATACTATTTTTGCTATTCAATACATATACTTCTGTCTTTTGGTGTTAACATTTTGTGCAATTATTCTGTAATAAATTTTGCTACAGTAGATGCACAAATGGAATCAACAAGTGGCAACTTCTGTATGCTATGAAATTTATTTTTCCTCCTAATTACTGCTTTGTAATGCCTGCAGTTGATATTTTTCTCTGTCAACTTTAAATGCCTAATAAGACATTCCACACTTCCACTGATATTTTTTATTCTCTGTAGGAATAAGAAATAAAACAAATTCCCAAAGTATTTTATGGATGGTTTATCAAAGGAATTAAACTTGGATTTGACAGTAATTAATCTATCACTATGTTATTTGCTTCTTCTGTTACCCATGAGCATCTTTTACATTTTTTTGGTAGTTTTTGATGATTAATGCATTTTGAAACCCTACCACAGCTAAATACAAACCACTGCTTGAATTTGTAATTGACATAACCAGGGGAATCCTTGAAATATATTCAGCACTGCTGCAGACAGAAGAAAATGAGTATCCACTATTCCAGAGATTTTCAAATTGGAGTCCATGGCAAGTTGCTAGGGGATCCACAGACAGGTCAATAAAAATTTGTAAAAAGCAATATACATGAATTGCCAATTAGTACCTAGTTGAATTTGTGGGAATGGGATCTGCCATGTAGCAATGACATGTTTTGGGGTCTGCAGCTTGAAAAAGGTTGAAAAGCTGTGCACTATTCTATACAGTTAGGGAACAGATAGGAGACAGTCCTATCCTTTGTTACGTATGAGATAGCTGCTCTGCGTCAGGATTATAGAATGTCATTTTCAGTCATCTCTAGGAGTCACTTAAAAGCAAGAAGGAGTAAATGATGAAGTATGATTTATGACATCTCAAAACGAAGCCCATGACTTACATACAAGTGTCCAACACTTGTTTCATGATGACACTATGCGCTGTTACTGCAGCTAGCAATAAGATACCTATGCAAGTTAAATTTTTGGAACCATTTTATGCAAGCTTTTTCCTGCTTTGTCAATCTACAATTTAATTTGTGGAAGTTATCACTGGGGTGTCACCCATCTATTTGAAGCAATAACTTATGTCACTACAATTAATAAGACCTATGCATGGATAATGAGGAAGCTCAAACCTTAGCAAATCTTTCATTTAAGACTTTTTAGCGTAACGGAAACCTGAAATAAATTTTAACAAAGACCCCGTATCACAAGAATGGTCAAAATGAATGTTAATACAAGTCAGATTAGAATTGATATACCCTTCACATTAGAGAGCCTTTAAATATTTTTTCAACATATTTTCTAGCAAATATATTAATATTATATTTAACATTTGGCTTGCACAGCTCTGCAGAGAGTAGAAATACAATGCTGTGCTGTGTAAAATGGTACATAAACAAACATTTGTTCTTTATCTTGCTAGCTTTGTTAACATAGGATTGTTCAATTATATTAAATACCTGTATTCCTCTTTCTTCCTCCATTTGAAGTTTATACACTGGTGCAAATATTTTGGATGTGTTCCTATTCTCAACAGCAGTCAGTGTTTCACATCCATTTTTTCACCATTCTTCCTTATTTGTCTCCAAGGTACATACAATTTTGCTTTGAATGATATGTCTGTTTAGAAAAATCAGAGCTGAAGAAATCACAATTTGCTGGAAGAAAATTCACATAGCTGCCAATGCAAATATTTCTAACCTGTCATATATTTAAAGATGGATAGGCCCCATCTAAGAAGGTATTGGCGTGTCAATTTAGAATTCAGTTTATTAGTGATTGTTTTCTCATTACACTGTTTCTGGTGGAGATAATTGAGAGGCAGCATATTGTGATTTACCACGTCAGCCCTCTGTGTTCTGACTAGCTGTTGAAACAGAAGAGGAATTAATGGCAGACGTTTCACAGGAGTTTAGCTTGCCATATTGGCAAACAGCAACATGGCACAAAACTTACAGTATCCTTTCCTCAGCTTTCCCCTTTGGTATGAATGTAGGTCCAGTGTCACTGAATTGGTAACCTAAGCTTCCGTTAAAACTATGAATCATGGAGCCAATGGGAAAAAACCTGGAATAGCATTTAGAAATCCCCAGCCTGAAACAAAAAAGATACTGTGACAACTGTCATGGCAAGGAGAGTTTCTCATTAGGATCAATGAATGGGTTAGTGTCATAAGATTCTAAGCAAACACCTATTAGCTTCAGTTGTCTGTTCTGATGAAGATTGCTTATATAGTGCAAAAACTGACCATCAACTAAAAATATTGCAACATCTACAGTACTTTCCAAAAACAGTGTCCTTCCTTTGAAAAAGGTGCTTCTGTTCCTCTAACTGTTTTCTCTGGGTTGTCTTATGGCTTCCCTGTGACTTTGGATTGACCATACCAATCCTTATGGATTATTATTGGGACAGATGAAGATGTCAGGCATTTGTCCATATAGTCACAAAGGACTGAGTCAGTTCAATGGTCCCTTATGAGAGTGTAACTTAAGAGTTTTTCTGTTTGTCTCATAGATGACATACTTCACAACCTTTTTCTCTGAATTGCAACTGATGGGTGGGCAGGCTTAGGAAAGCTTGCCTTCTTTTCTTAGCATTTCCGCACAGGTGCATAGTTTGCTTTTTTTTCAGATCAAATGTTGACCCATTGATTGCAACATGAATTGACAACTGATTTGTTGCCCAAGCTTGAGAGGCAGTGTTTGACTCAAAGTCACCCAGATGGAATTCATGCCTAAGGCAGAACTAGAACTTATAGCTTCCAGGTTTCTAGCCTGGTGCCTAAAACTCCATGGGGATAATTATAATACAGAGAAAGACAGAACACTCACAAGTATTCAGCTACTTCATAACACCATGTGCATACCATTGAAAGTGTATTCCTCTTCTTTTCTCTCATATTGAACTGCATAGCTGGGGGGGAAGGGGGAAAACCACAACTTCAACAGAAAAACATTTGGGGAAAGCATAACAGTAATGAGCATGAACTTGTTTCATAGGAAATTCATTATCTTTAAGTATAAAATTTTTATTTGTTTATAAAATAAAAAACACATAGCAAACATTTCAATAGGCATCAGTCTTGTGATGTATACAATTAATCATATTTAGTGTTTTATAATAGGAGCAATGACACTCACCTTCTCTAGTTAAGTTTTCATCAATAGAGTTCTAAATATATATATATCTCATTTATCAGTTTAAGTCTCATATTCTTCCAATTTTCCCTTATTTGTATAAAATAAAAAATATATCCAGATATAACAGTGTCCCTTCCTCCAGTCAAACAGCACATTTACAATTCTTAAGTTCCAATTCTTAAGATTTGACTATACACCCTAATCATTTTTTCCCTCCACATTCTTCTATCTATTACCAGGATTTTCTTTTTTTTCCTTTCTAACAAAACACTATTACTTAGGTTTGTTTTGTTTTTAATAACCTTTACATTATTGTTTCACATATTGCTTATGCTTTTTATAACCACAATTCTAATTTGTTCTGTCTATTTTTCACATTATTTCCTTATGGTCATATTTCATTAAATATCTTCTGTAACACCATATTTCCTTAGTTGTGGAAGTAAAAACAGTTCACCTTATCTAGTTAAACAATAAAGTTCTAACTGTATAGAAATTTTCAGACATAACAGTGTTCATTCCACCAGTAAAGCAACAACAATCACAACTCTTAAATTAAGCTCCAGATTAAACGTTTGAGGCTTCATCCTAATCAGCTTTTGCATTTCGCATTCTTCTGTCTATTTAAAAAAAATTCTTTTCTCTTTCTCTCTAGAAAAAGTTATTACTTAAATTTGTTTTAATGTTAATGACCTTTCCTTCTCTGATACATTGTAACTTTATTGTTTATATTTTTGTAACAACAATCTAGTTCATTCTATTATTATTTATATTAATATGTCTATCGCCATATTTCATTAAGTGTTCTACATTCTCAAATTAAAGGTTTGAAGATACATCATTAATGGCTTCTATAGCATAATATCCCATCCATATTAAAAATTTAAACAGTCATATAATATAAGTAAAGACAATCACCTTATCTAGCTAGGTTTCAGCAATAAAGTTGCAAGAATTTCTAGACATAACAGTATCCATTCCACCAGTCAAACAGCAGCAGTCACAGTTCTTAAATTAAATTCCAGTTTCAAATACATCCTATTATCTTTTACATTCCACATTTTTCTGTCTATTTAAGAATATTTTTTCTCTTTCTCTCTAGAAAAGTTATTACTTAAGTTTGTTTTATTTTTTAATAACCTTCTTTGTTATTCCTGAAATAACAAATACATTGTTATTTCACATTCTGATAAATTGCAGCTTCAGATATTATTTATACTTTTTTATGACATTATAGCAAGTTTTTCTAGTTGATTTTAACTATTTTCCATACCTCCACAAAATATCCATTGCCTATAATTTAGTATTTTTCATTTAATGTCTTTTATTCAATGCCTTTTTGAGTAAACTTCTGTCCATCATGTGCTTTAATTAGTGGTTTCTTTCTTCTTCCTACCTCTTGACTTCTTCTCTGTTTTCTTCCCAAAAAACTGCTGTTTAAAGTCATTTCTTCTTGCTCAAATTCTTCTTAAAGATAGTCTTCTGTGATTCAATTTTTTAATTTTTGGATTCTTTTTTGAAAAAAAAAATTCTTTGGGTCTTTCCCTTCTTCTTTAAAGTCTTTAAGGTCTTTTAAACTGGTCTTTCTCCCCCATCTTGTCACTTCTCTTTTCACTTTTGCCTCTTAGATTTTGCTGTTCATCCATTTTGTCTGTCACATCTTGGATTTTTTTATCTGTCTTTTCAAAGTTTACATTGCTGCTCTCAATCTGTTCATCAGTAGCTTCATCAATAAGTTGTTCCATCCTTTCCATTAGTTCTTTTATTAACTGCTGCATGGGTAACATAATATCCTGCATAAATTTCGATTCTTTTTCAATCATTTCAGTCCCCATTTTAGGTGCAGCAAGCTGTGTTTTCCTCTCTGGCCATTAGATGGCTCTTTTTGTTTTAAAATCGGTTTTTCTGTCTTAAAGTCCATGAATTTATCTTAAGCTTACTTTTGCACGGAAATAAATATAATAGAGATATTGTCCAATTTAAAACATATTTCCAGTCTCTAATCTTATATTGTTTCAATCCTTTAAACATGGATTTTGTAATCCAAGTAAAAGTTTCCCTTCCATTTTAATCCCCCATTTTGTTGTTCCATCATGTGTGTTTCTTGCAAACAAATTATGGCCATATTTAATTTCATTAATTTTTTTAATGTTATATTCCTTTTCTTTAGCGAGTTTAGTCCATTTATGTTTATTGAAAGAATTCCATTTTCTCCTGTCATTGTGATTCTCCTTTTTTTGTTTCAACCTCATGGATCTAGTCACTCTTTTTTCTCTTGGTCCCTTGTCTGCCTGTGAAGCCTGCTCTTTCTTTTTTTCAGCTTGTTGTTCTATTTATTGAGCTTGACTTTTTCCATCAAAAATGTCTCATAATCTTGTAAAAAAGCTTCTTCTTTCATTAACAAGTTCAGATAATATATAGTCTCATTCCAGTAAACAAAATTATTCCTTCTGCCATAAGCCATTTGAAAGTTATTTCTTTATTTCTTAGTCTCTTTGTCAGAAAATGGAATTCTCTCTTAGGGGTCTGTTTCAGTACTTCATTTTTCTTGTTATCAAACATTAGGTCTTTATCTCGCATCTTTTTCAATATTTCATCTCTCACCATTTTCCTCAAGAATCTCACGTGGAGCTTTAGTTCTTCTTGTGTAAAATGTGTTCATTTTAAATGCCTCATCAATTTCCTGGTAGATCTTTTCTTCTGTATGTTCCAATATATTTGTCAGCATCTCAGCCACTTTCTTTTTAAGAGATTCGTCTCTTTTCTCTTCTAGGTTCTGTAATCTTAAATAATAATTAGACTTTTCCATCTCAAGCATCAAAATAGCCCCTTCTAATTCCAGGTTCATTT
>JANHFO010006066.1:233064-246478 GCA_032468095.1 Pareas carinatus | reverse complement strand
ATATAATACATACAATTTAAAAAACAATTAAAACAAAATATTTTAGGTGGCTGACAATTTAGGGAACCAAATATTAAAACCAATTTAAAACCAAAATTAAAATATTTAAAATTCAAAAAATTAAAAGTTTCGCAGGCATGACTAGGCCAAATCGGCCTGGCTAAAAAGGTACGTTTTTAACTGCACGGTGGAAAGCACAGAGGTCGGAGATAGTTCGGATCTCAGGGGGAAGGTCGTTCCAGAGTGTGGGTGCTGCCACAGAGAAAGCTCTCCCCCTGGGGGTTGCCAGCCGGCATTGTCTGGCCAACGGCACCCTGAGGAGACCCTCTCTGTGGGAGCGAACAGGTCGGTGGGAGGTATTTGCTGGTTGAACGCGGTCCTGTAAATATCTGGGTCCTAAGCCATGGAGCACTTTAAAGGTAGTCACCAACACCTTGAAATGCACCTGGAAGCCCACCGGCAACGGGTGCAGCTTGTGCAGGAGAGGGGACACATGGGCACTGCCCCGGGCTCCCATAATCCCCCGTGGGGCTGCATTCTGTACCAGTTGAAGCCTCCGAATGCATCCCAGGGGGAGCCCCATGTAGAGAGCATTACAGTAGTCCAGGCAGGCAGTGATGAATGCTTGAGTGACGGTGCGCATAGCGTCCTGATCCAGAAAGGGGCGCAACTAGCGAACCAGGCGAACCTGGTAAAAGGCCACCCTGGTGAGGGCCGCCACGTGGTCAACCGAGGACAGCTATCCATCCAGGAGGACACTCAGATTGCGGACCCTTTCCGTGGGGGCCAGTATTTCACCCCCAATAGTCAGTGATGGAACAAGCTGACTATGTCAGGATGCCGGGAGCCACAGCCACTCAGTCTTGAAGGGATTGAGTCTGAGCCTGTTGTGCCCCATACAGATCCGCATGGCCTCCAGGCACTGGGACATCATTTCCACGGCATCGTTGGGGTGGCCTGGGGTGGAGATGTACAACTGAGTATCATCAGTGTACTGATGGTAATCCACCCCAAAGCCACAGATGATCTCACCCAGTGGCTTCATATAAATGTTGAACAGGAGGGGCGAGAGGACTGACCCCTGTGGCACCCCACAAGTGAGGCACCACGGTGTCAACCTCTGCCCTCCTACCAACACAGACTGCGACCGGTCGGAGAGGTAGGAGGAGAACCACCAAATAATGGTGCCTCCCACTCCCAACCCCCCCCAACCAGTGCAGCATGATACCATGGTCAATGGTATCAACAGCCTCTGAGAGGTCTTATAGGATCAGGATAGAGGAGCAACCCCTATCCTGGGCCCTCCAGAGATCGTCCACCAACGCGACCAATGCCGTTTTGGTGCTGTACCCAGACCTGAAGCCGTACTGGAACGGATTCAGATAGACAGTTTCATCCAGGAACCGAGGGAACTGCCGAGCAACCACATTCTCAATAACCTTCGACACGGGTCTAATAAACATATGGTTGCCTTAAGTCGCCCAAGGATCCTAAACATTTCCATTCTTGGATCATCAAATCTGTGTTCTGGAGCTGTTTATCTGAAGTGTCTTTTGTTTCAAATAAACGAATGGTAGATTATATTATTAGTTTTGACAATACCAATAATCGGGAGAACAGCTCTTTCAGTATGACTTTGTCCACTATCTGTACATTAGGCCCATGGGTGTCCATGTTGCAAACAATATTCTTGGATTAAAACACTTTAATTAGTTACATAGCTGACTGAGCTAGACATAAATGGCCCTTCCAAGTTCCCCACTTAATCTGTGGGTGGACAATGACTCTGACTTTCTCTAGAAGAAAGAAACTCTCCAGTGGTTTGTTAAGGGTAGAACACCCTTGACCAAGACACTGGCACTGGTTTTGAAAAACGTATGGGATATGCTTCCAGGTGCAGTCTGACCAGGGCAGCATAGAACAGTATTATTACCTCTTTTCATCTCTACATTGTGCCTCTGCTTGTGCAAGCAGACAACTATAAATTAGTATACTAACCATCTAGTGTTAATGTTGCTCTATTGCCAGAAATATTGAAAGACCAAACATTAGGTATAATATAGGATTCAAGAGCAAAGGATAAATTTAAACTTGGATAAATTTTGGATAAAATATTTTCCAATTTACCCAAAATTTGAAGAAGTGGCACTATGTACCGTTCTTTCATTTTCTTCCTCATATCTCTGTGAAAAAAGGGTTTTCAACTTATTGTAGGCATCCCTACCTTTATCTGGGTGGGTCCCTGAAAAATCCCTTGCAGTTTTCTTGGCAAAGTTTCCAGAAGTGGTTTGCTCTTGCCTTCTTCTTAGAACTAAGAGAGAGAAATTGGCTCAGAGTTGATCAGCTCGCTCTGTGTCCAAGGCATGACTAGAACACACACTCTCCTGGTGAATTTATCCACTACACAAAAACAGACTCTTTTGACTCTTGATAAAAATGAAAAGAATCAACTCTATGTGAAAAATGTGCTGTATACTTCCATCTATCAAACCTGGGATTTCCCAACGCCTGAGGAAAATGCAGAATCATCCTTCATACAAAACGTATTTTATTTCTGCTTTTTAAAAAAATAAATTACATTTTTTTTCCGATTTATATACTGCCCTCCTTCCGGAGGACCCAGAGTGTTGTACAGTCAATTAAAACTACACAATATCATATTTAAAAACAGTTTAACATTAAATTAAACCTATTTGGGCTGCAAATTTCTTAAAAACTCTAAAATTTAAAAGCCCAGTGTCCCTCTAAGACCCTCAACTATCCCGCCCCCCAAGGAACCGACCCAACTAAAAACCTTGGGGGGTAAGGTCAGTCCAGCCTGAATAAAAAGATGGGTCTTAAGGGCACGGCGGAAGGCCTGGAGATCAGTTATCATGCAAATCTCCGGAGGGAGCTCGTTCCATAGGGTTGATGCTGTCACAGAGAAGGCTCTACCCCTGGGGGCCGCCAGCCGGCATTGTCTGGCTGACGGCACCTGGACGAGACTCGCTCTGTGGGAGCAAACTGGTCTTTAGGAGGTAATTGTCGGCAGCAGGTGCTCCTGCAGATACCCAGGCCCTATGCCATGAAGCACTTTGAAGAATATAATTAGCACCTTGAAGCGCACCCAGAAGGCCACAGGAAGACAGTGCAGCTTACGCAAGATACTTTGTTACTAAAATTATTCATGAATTTTAAATTCAAAATAAAAATGTATATCCAGAGTTTGTGTTTTTATTTTTAATTATGATTTTTGGGTGTCGTTAAAAGTAGATTTGGCTTCAGTGAGATGGGTTGAGGTAAAAAATTATCTTAAAAGTCAAAATGAAGCATGATGCTGAAACATTTGGGGACTTTTGACATAATGTACCAAGTAGAGGAGAAAGTGTTAAACATTTTTTCCCCTTCCATATCTTGTTTTACTAAGACTTCTGAAGTTTCTCTAAGATGCTACATAGATTGCTTTTAAAATGATGTTTATTAAGACTACCAAATGAATGCACCAAAGGGTCCTTTGGCTTCAAAACTCTAAAGTATTGCTGTAGAATTCTCTCTAGACTCAACAAGATAGAATGAGGTATTTAACACCAAGTTGTTTGTGTTGGCAAAGATTTAGTGATCTGCTTTAATGGAAGAGACTGTACTCAGATATGCAATTTCTAGTTTAGTCTGGGTTTTCAGTTCTTCTAATTTGCGGTATCTTCTAATAGAGTGTGTACAAGGCTAACATTTTTCAGCTTTACAAAGGCTGTCAAAATACACTAACATCTCCTAGTTTAATGAATGGATTCATTCATCATCACATTTTTCAATACGCTTTTCAGTGCTCAGTTTGAACACACCAAACATCTTGAAATATATGAAAAGTTCTTATTGTAATCTAAACATAGTCAGATAACACCAATCATGTGGACAAATATAGATAATATATTTCTTGTGAATATGCTCCCTTTTAAAACCATGGAGTGGATTGTTTTTTTAAAATACAATTTACTTTTTGGGGGTAGCCATAACAACAAAACCAGCATTATATTTATAAAGTCATAAAATGAGAAAGACTAAAGGCAGGATTTAAAAATCATAAAAACACTGAATCCAAATACACAACACTTCACAAAGTTGCTTTGTAAATCTTGGCTTTAATGCTATAAGAATGAGTTTCAGTTTACAAGAAGTTTACTAAAAGATGGAAGAGCAAGTGACGAAGGAACTCAGGGCTGTACTCCAGACCAAACATTCTTCAATCAAAGGTAAACAGATCTTGTCTGTTCAAGCTTTGCTCTTCCCATTTGCAGTGGCTAAAAAGCTCATTGAGATAACCAGATTCATGTTATTGAATTTAGTGTACACAGTTAAAGAGAGTCTGTATTTCACAATAATACAAAGAACACAAACGAGGTTAAACTTGCTTCTTTTATTTTAGTTAAGATTTTTTTAAAAGAAGAAAATAGTTTGATACATCGATGTGCTTTGATCAAATTTTTATCCTGTTTATTGCTATTTTGATTCAACAATGGTTGAATGACTGCAGAATGTGCTTTAAATAGATACTGGGGAAATGACTAAAGTGTGAGCTTGACAGCTCATTGAAATGTACTTCAGATCACTGATCATGGAATCTTAATTCCACTGTTTTCTTTTCATTATAACAAGCTGCAGAAAATTCTGGACATCTGAAAACTGTTTCTGAGCGTATTGTTAGAAATGATGGATTTTCTGATCAATGAAGATGATAGATTTCCTGATCAATATCTATGTAAAACAGCTTGATGGAAGAAATAATGAATTGTTATACACAGCCAATGAAGCTCTGAAATGCAACATTCTGGTACTTATATCAGGATGCTGTTCTTTCATCAATTTCAAAATAAATCACAGAGCTGTGGAATGCACTAAGCCCTTCTTATACACGTATGTACTGATTTCAAGTGTTACTTTTCGGTGAAGATTTCTGATTTTAACAGAGGTACATTATTCTTTGTTCAGTTTTTTGGAGGTGGGACATGGAAAGGAACATATTGCAGAAAGATATGAGCTTCCTGCCTTCCCCTGGGGCCTTCATGGAGATACAAGTCTGTCTTGTGTTCCTTGGCTAACTGTGAGGCCTGGCTCAGAGTTGTATCTATGTGTATTTTACCAATTTTCACTGTACAAATGCAGCTTGAGCCAATAGAACCAGTTATAGCAGGGAGTAAACAATACTGGGGGATGGTAGAGAGAAAAACTTGGAAGGACAAATTTATGAGGAATTATTAGACAAGTTTAGCCTGGGAAAGAAAAGGTTACAAGAGAGCAGGAATACATTTAAAAATGGCACATTGTAAATTATTAGAAGACAGAAAACAAGACAGTTACTTTCTCTTAGCCCAACCCACCTCACAGGGTAGTTGTGGGGAAAAATAGGAGAATGTGTGTTGGGTATATTCGCTGCCTTGAAATATTTGTAAAAATAAAGGCAGATACAAATCTAATAAATAAACTAGTAATCTGGTGCCAATAGATTCTTTAAAGTTAATTATATGCTGACCAAGGGATGTTTATTTCTTTATTTGATGCAGGAGCTCAAGGTGGATGCAGGAGCTCATTCAGCATCTAGAATGTTCTCTACTCCAATTTGCCACCTTAAAATGTTCCTGTGAAGTAGCGTGACAGAGTATAATTCAAGTTCATCCAGTGAGCTTCCATAATTAAACCCAGTCCTCACTGATTCTTCCTTGATATCAGAACTACTATGTCACACCGTCTGAAGATAAGCATTAACTTTCTTCCTTCAGTACATGATGGGTTTGATACAAATCAGGTCATAGATCTTTTACACCAGTGAAAAAATGAGAATCAAAAAGTATTGAGCACAACTTGTTGCATATCAAATATACTCTGTTATTTTGTGGTAAGAAAAGGGAGTCTTACTATTCCAACATACCTACTAAATCCAACAGAACAACAACAGCTAACAATGCACGAACTTTGTAACACATTGGATTTTCTTCAAGGGCTTTCCCCATTGCTTTCTTAATAGTGTTCTGAGCTGCAGCCTTTAGTTCCTTTATGTTTATGGCTAAGACCAGACCTCTGAGTATATTGTTCCTTGGTGCTCTTTTCTTGATTGTGTTACTATCCTCCTGGCCACAGTGTTTCAATTTATAATCTGATGGGGCACTGAAAATCCTTCCATATTATCAATGACCTCTTGGAAGGTCCAAGAAACCCTGCTGGATCATGTAGTTTGAAGTAAGATCTGAGAACAATGTTACCTCATAATGTAGCATCATTCCAGAAGCATCTGGTTCTGAGGAATACAGCTGGATGGTGACAACCAGCCATCTATTCCTAAAGCAGTAACTAAATGAAACAGAAGGCAAAGAGGAGGCGTAACTACAAGAGACAGCAAGGAATTCAACAGGTAAGAGCATGCATGTGAACATTTCCCCCTCCGGCAAAAAAATTCTAGATCTCCCTTCAGTTTTAGAAAATAAAATCTGATTGAGTCCACTAATAATCACCAATAGAAGGTGAACCTCCCCACCTTCTTCCAAAAGGAGAAATAGAGGTGAAAATTATTGTTCAGTTGTAAATCTTTAACATGATGGGGAATGTGCACCACTGAATACCTTTTAAAAAAAAGCATGGTGAAAAATATGAAACTCAAGAAAATGTTAAAAAGTAATTTATAAAGGACACACATATCTACTAGATTTAGAACCAGGAAGCTTCAGTTTGCAATGCAGGACTGTGCTATTACACCATTCATCATATCAAGCAGCTTTGAAGGTATTAGACAGCTTGGCAAGCAATATCTCAGTTGACAATCCTTCCTCTGCAAAACAGTTAATGAATTGCTGGGGCTTGCCTGTAGCAAACGGAAATGTACTCTCCAAAATGGTCAGGAGTCTCCAGGCAATGTTATGGAGAAGCATACTTCCGAAGCAAAACAGAAAAACATGTTGACAGTAAGTAAGGTTTTAATCAAGAGTGACATTCATCTCTGTCCACCGAATACAGTTGCCTACCTATTCTGGTGATGAGGCAACTAAGCAGTGTAGATAAACCCTGAGTTTCATGTCACGATTGGAAAACTATTCGATCTTATACTAAAAGAATAAATGGAATCCTAGCTGCAAGAACATCTGTGTGTTTTATTACTGTACATTATGATATTAAGGGTAGAATTTAAACAGACGGAGCAGCTGCTTTCTCAGATTAAGTTTCAAAATTTCCATACTGGAATTCTGAAGGAATGGAGATAGAACTGAATGTACAGATTTTTGTGGAATAACAGCATCAAACCATGTCTAGTCTGACATTTCAAATTGCTTTGTTACCTCCAAAGCTTCAAAGCCTTCCAAAAGGAATACAATTGGGGGTTATTTACACTCCTTGCATCATGCGAATGTTGTTGGTTTAGTAAAACTCCTTTTAAAATATTCCCTCAATGATGAAGATCTTTATCATAAGGATTAAAAGCAAGAACTGAACATCTGCTGTCTTTATATTTCTATGATTGATATCTTAACTCTATTCAAATAAGCCTTTTTGACCAGCCTGAATTTCAAAGTCAAGGTCACCTGCATATTGGAGGTGAGTGAAACAGCAATATTTACAATGTAGATTAGACTGAGAGCAAATGCCTCAAAGGACTTCTGCCAAGTAGGAAACCTATTTTGAAGTTTCCCGGTAAATTCTTCCTTTTCTTTATGAAAAGAAAATCCCTCGTCACTCATTTACAAGATGCACTTTCTTTCCATTCAATAAAGTACAGTAAGATGATGAAAAATTCTGCTGGCATTGATAGGCTACCTAAGCAACAAGCTGCTCAAAGCAATGGCCAACAGCACCACCCCTTCCAGAAGAATGAAAGCAGCTGCATCCTGCTCTCAGGTTGCATGGCAGCTTTGAAGAATAACTCCAAACATTTGCTGGGGCTCCAAGCAAATCAAAAGGGCCATGGCCACCCACTCAGAGACTGCCTGGGAAAGTCCTTGGAGCAGCTGCACTGGTCTTTCTAAAACATCTGGCAGCTCTTGAGGGGTATTTTCTTTGGCTTACACAAGCACATGTTGTAAAGTACCATTTTCCAATTCTTTGCACTAATCTATTTTATTGTTTATAAATCTAATCTGGATCACCTGTTAATGTAATTTATAAAGGGCTGCAATTTAAATTCAAAATGTATTTTTTTTCTATGTAGCAGTTAATTTAGTATGTTTTACAAGAGTCTAGTCCTCATGGGGATGGCTCAATGACTCAGTGGTTAAGATGCTTGAGCGTGTCAGTTGGGAAGCCAACAGCCCAGGTTCATGACCCAAGCACACGTGATGGCGGTAAGCTCTCGTCACTTGCCCCAGCTCCTGCCAATCTAGCATTTTTAAAGCACGCAAATGCAAGCAGATAAACAGGTGCTGCTTTTGCGGGAAATGTTTACTTATTTATTTATTTGCCACCCATCTCGTATCCGACAACTCTGGGCGGCTGTCAGCATAAAAATGGGAAAGCATTAAAAACCATTAAAATCAACAATCATAGAATGCAGCAAATAAAAATAATTAATAAATACAAACCATTAACCCTAGATGGGAAAGGAAGGAGCCAGACACAAGGTTGCTTGTGTGGAGAGGTGAGATTAAATTTTAGTTAGCCATCTCCATTATGAAGCTCCCCCATTGGGTCCCCAAACCATCTAGCAGAGTCAGGTCTCGAAACTCATTCAAAATATCAGGAGGATGGGAGCCAATCTCACCTCAGGGAGTAAAATCTTCCAGAGGGAAGAAGCCACAGAAGAGAATGCTCTTCTGCTAGAGCCCCCCAGCTGAAAAGGTTATTGCATTCTGCATCTTCATGGTGGCCACATGATGATGAAATGTTTCTCAGACAATGCTGGCTTCCTCTGCTGAGAATCAGAGATGACACTGCTCCCTTGAGTCAGTCATGATCGAATAAAGGAAACTTTTAAGCCTTTAGTCCTCATGGATGGAGAGAAATGTTCTATACATTATTTACCACATGATGATGTATGTTTAAGAATGGAGCATGTCTGATGACTGCCTTCCATGTGAATGCACAGATCCCACGTTGTAGAATACCTTATTTGCAGGAACCTCCTTTTTTCCAATTGTAGCTTTCAAGAGATACTTCCTGTACCAATTATCTGGACTTCGGATTCTAGCAGGCCTTATGAGTCGGAAGGGAAAGAGGCTCCTGGCAGAAAGAAAATGATGGAAACTTTTGCATTGTTTCAACCAATATGTACGATGAAAGCATTCTGCATGGTTTCTACAGTATATGCTACTCTGTCACTCACAACAGTTCTTTCAGATTTGCTGTCCTGACATCTTTTTATATTTGACCAAAGAATTCTGGGCTATGCCATCTAGAGATATTCCTTTGCTTTGATCCATTTATAGTGCTATGTACCAAACATTATCTTTGCTGGATTGCTCCAGAATTGTGGAATCTATGTGGTCTTCAAACACTAGGAACATTTAGGACATCAACTTTTAATATCCAAAAATGTCTTTTCCAACGTGGCCTGTCAGTTGTTCTAGGATGGTAGCCACAGCCACCATATAAACAGCTGAAGAAATATAGAAATTATGGGCCAAGCCATCTGGAAAGGCAGTTTGTAGAATATCTGTAATGGATACATCCTCAGCTTTGTTCTTTGCATTTTCAGCAACTTCTATTTGAGAGAGAGAAAAAAGGAATGTCACAAGAAAAAGAGGGCATATCAGAAAGGCACTAAATATCATGACCCACTTTTACCTTTATTATATTCAATATATAGACTGTAGGAGAATATACTTGATACAATTTTGCTTCAACAGAAAATAGCTGTTATCCTTGCACAAGACCAAAAAGCTAATTCTATTGCAATATGAAAATCTTCAGTCATTCTATTGATAAACCTGCTAGATCATTCATAACAAATGCCCTCAGCATATGTGTAGAAGTGCAGGCAGAGGGGGGGGGCAGAATTAAGTGCATCATCACCTTTAAGTCATTGCATTCCCACAAGTGCTCCAATTCCAACTCCTCCTGAATTCTGTTAAGCCTTATCTAGGGTCAATTTAGTGTTGAATTTTAGTTGCCAGAGTCTTGTGTAAAGGGTTGAATAAATCTTCTTTGTTGCAATCTTACAAATAGTAAAAATTCTTTGCGCCTGACAATATGTCTGTTTATGACAGAGAGGAAGAGAGAGGGAAAATAGGTCTATATTATACATATTAAGGGAGAGTATTTAATCTGCATTTATCTTTATTTCCAGGAATGTATAGATTAATTCAATTTTTCAAAATACCACTGTGCAATTCTTTGCTCAAAAAACTGCAACAAATGCTTAGATGTAGTGCGTTAATTAAAGTTTATATGTAATGTGTTTGTTTACCTATATTTGTATGCTGTCTTTTTAATTAAATTTTAATCCCCTCTGAGGTCTAGTTTACCAAAAAAAAATTTTTTGGGTAGCTACAGATAGTCCTTGGCTTACAGCAGTTTATTTAGTGACTGTTCAAAGTTGCACTGAAAAAATGACTTATTACCATTTTTCACACTTACAACCATGGCAACATTCCGATGGTCACATGATCAAAATTCAGATGCTTGGCAACTGGTTCATATTTATGACGGTTGTGATGTCCCAGGGTCATGTGATCACCCGTTGCAATTTTCTGGCAAGCAAAGTCAAAGGGCAAGGCAGATTCACTTAACAATCATGTGACTAACTTAGCAACTTAGTGATTCACTTAACAACCATGACAATAAAGGTCGTAAAATAGGGCAAAACTCAACAAATGTCTCACTTAGCAACAGAAATTGTGGGGTCCATTGTAGTCATAAGTTGAGGACAACTGGAATATCAAGAGTTCAGAAGAGATATCTAACACCTATAGACTATATGAGCCAATTATTGTGGGCCATATAGCGCTGTCTTTTCTTTTGAATAACAGAAGCACTGGAGTAGGGATGGATACATCTTCTGTAAGATTTTCCAATTATTTTGCATAAGACATTGGTTGAAAGTTCTTTGCAGAAATCTGAACTCCAGGAATAAGACTTATTGTGTAGACAAAGGACTGTTTGGAGGGCAGGGTCAAACATATTAGCAATAGTCTACATGAGCAGACAAGACACTTAGCAAGAAGTAAGAGTCTAAGGGCTTGAGTCTTACATTCTGGAGAATCAAAGGTGATGTTTTCCTGGTTACTATAAATTCTAAATCTGTAGCCAAAATGTAATGGAGAAGGGAAATAAAGTTGCAAGGATTCTGGATAGTTGCTGATTGTAAATTGTAGAGGTTTCATGCATTCCATGATGGTTCCTGAACACCAGTGATAGTCATCAATAATCTCAATCTGAATAGGGCGTTGGATAGGTAGAGAGGGCACATTGAATACCCACAATGTTTGGCATATTTCAGTCTCAGTGTAGTTCAGTATAAAAACAAAATGACTACATATGAATAGCTCCACATTTCTGGGTGCCACTTAATTTCAGGCTCCCAGTTGGGAACTGGACATGCCTTACTTTTTGACTAGTGAGATTTGGAGCTCAGAGTTTGTTTAATTAATTACAGTTTTTTCCCCCAGTCATGACCAATATAAAATTTATCCAGAATATATTCCGAAGGTTAAGGGCATCTACTCACAAAATGAACCCCTTCAAAATGTTTTAAAAGGATGGTGTCTCAAGCAAATATGGTCAAGGTGTCACATCAATATTCTGTGTCTTTTAAACTGAACATTTTTGAAGACTCTCTCTGAGCAACCAGTCATATTGTTTTGAAATCATCAAAGAAACCAGCAGAAAAGGAATTGAGCATAAAGATGAAGGGCACTTCTTGGATAACAATTAGATGTCTCCTGCTGACTAGCTAGATGTTATGCTGGTTTGCTCATTCTAAATTCTCCACATTTAGAAGAGAATAACAATGGAAACCTTCCAAAGGTTAGAAAATTAAAAAGGTAAGTGGGTGAATGAACCTTCTTCAAATGTCACAGTCATTCTTAGAGTAGCTTCTATGTGAAATGATACAATATACAATTTTGTCTTACTGTCTATATGTTGCTTACTGTGCTTTCATTCATAGGGATTCTTTTCACTCCTTTTGAGGATGCTGTCACTAAAGAACGTCATTAATTTTAGCAATTATTGGCAATTTTAACTTTAAAATGGTAGACAGTAAGGAAAAAACAATTTGACATTCTGCATCGATTTTTTAAATTTGATCTGATTAAATTTCAAAAACATTAATAAAAAATAAACAAAGAAGAAAAAAAGAAAGAAAGAAAGAAAGAAGGAATCTTCTAATTTTCTTTGGTACAGATATATATAAAAATTCATCCAACTCTTAATCTAAAAGTATCAATAGACTACATTATTTCTATAATCTATAGATATAAACGCCAAAAATGAGTCACTCACTGACTGAGTGACTCATCACGAGATCTCTACAATCATGAAATTTACTACATACCTTTGTATTTCCATCTAGGCGCTTACTAAAAAACTATTTTTTAAAAAATATTAAGTTTTACTTGAGTTATTTAAGATTTATTGCCATATTTAAAATCAGGATGGGTAGAGGGTTGTGATTGGGCAAAATATCCGACATCTGTTGTTTCCTTTCTCCTGATTGGAAGGTGTTCGCAGCCTGTTGCTTTATTGTAAATTTTTTGCAGCAGCGCGAGTGGAGAGTCTTATGGAAAAGGAGAAACACCTCCCTTTTAACCCTACCCCCCCAGTCCTACATCCACGTGATCCCCACCTGCCCTGCTTTTCTCCTTTTTAATCCAACCCCTCCCCCGTCCTACCCTCCCCACGGCCACCGTCTGTCTGGCTCTGCTACGCCACCTTCCGCAGGACCTACCTGGCTGCCTGCCTTGCATCCTGCCCTCCAAAAGGGGCCTTGGCCTCAGATCCGGCCCTCAGGCCCTCCGAAAGGGCTGGGTCTTGAATTCGCCTATCCGGCCTTCTAAACATGGCCGGCCCTTGGATCCGATCATTCAGCCCTCTGAATGGGGCTGGGCCTTGAATCTGACCCTTTGGCCCTCAGAACAGGGCTGGGTCTCTGATCCTCCCATTTGGAACTCCGAATGGGGCTGGACCTTGGATTTGGACCTCTGGAACCTCCAAATGGGGCTGGGCCTCAGTAGAGGCCATGCAGCCCTCTGAACAGGGCTGACCCTTCAAAACTTTTGTTACAGGCATATATATATACCTCTAGGTAGTAATGCAGTTGAAGATAATATAAAATTATGATGGATCAATATTCAAGTGAAATTATGTCTCATTTTGCAAACGCATATTTGAATTTTTTTTCATTGACGGTATGTACTATCTCTACCTACCTACCTACCTACCTACCTACCTACATCTATCTATCTATCTACCTACCTACCTACCTACCTACCTACCCATCCATCCATCCCTCCCTCCATCC
>JANHFO010006066.1:214180-228165 GCA_032468095.1 Pareas carinatus | reverse complement strand
TTTTGAACCTCTCAACTGGCTGCAAACGCGTGTACTCGGAACGCTTCAGTTTTCAGCCCAACCCATTTCTCTGCACCCCGCACCATCAGGTAAGGAGCCACTCGGGGGAGGTGGGCGATCTACCATGTTTCCCAGAAAATAAGGCATTCCCCGAAAATAATATTTTCAGGGAGGTCTTATTTTCAGGGTATGCCTTATATTCCTCAGAGAGGCAAAAATGTAGGTAGGTCTTATTTTTGGAGGATGTCCTATTTTGGGGAAAACACGGTAGATAATTTGCAGCTAGGGATTGTAGCATGGAGGCGAAGCAGAATTAACCCCCCCTCACTGATGGATTGTGTTTAATTTTTGGTTTTTCATACATTGGGATGTATCATATTGTGATGTAGCAATGATAAAATGATAGTGCAAGTGAAAAGGTTTTGAACATACAATTTAAATGAGGGATTAACACCTGTTAGCTTTTTTAAAGGTAGTTTCACACATACAGAGATTGGATTCACTGGGGGGAAAACCACTACTTAAAGATAATTTTGTTAAGGAAAGGACACAGTTACAAAGAGGATTTTATGACTCCTTCATAACCAATCTTCATATTTATGACCTTCACAAGATCTGTAAAGCAATGAAAAGCTGAAGTAAAGTTTAGAGTTAGGGTTTCACTCAGTCACGACTTTACTGAATAACCAATTGTGATTCCCAGTCCCAATTGTGATCACTAAACAAATATTGCTTGCATAACTTTTAAAACTGTGTTCCATGTGAAATCCTATGACTCAGGTGGGGTAGTTGATTGAAACAAAAACAGACATGGTATACAACTTTTTTGAAATAATGTTCGTTAGCCATGAACATTACAGTTTGTCCTTGAGTGAAAGACATCCAGAACCATGCTATCTGGGAATATTCAACCCGCAGCAGCCAGATGTCTTCCAGATGTGTTAGAACCAAACATCATAATTTCGGAAATATCATCTTCTACAGAATAGTGAAATCCTTCTGACCTGATAATATATTATTCAGAGATTTGTGCAATATAGCAATATATTCAAAATCATTTATAAGCCTTTCTCTGACATTTTGCAATCCAGATATGTTGGAGAGTCACAACAGAATTTCCAATGGCATAGTCAACATCTGGATAGAACTCTGAGTATACTAAATCCAGCACTTCTGGAGGATGCTTGATTAGAGAAGCCTACTCAAAAGACATTCTATTTGTGACAAGAAGAAATGTTTGTTTGTTTCTTTATTGAATTACATAGCCACCCATCTCACTGAAGGTGATTCTGGGCAGCACAGAACAGATGGATAAAACCGCATGTAAAAACCACTGGTATAAAAATATAAAAATCATATTAATAAAACTAGCCAACTCGGCAATGGAGCCATCTAAACATGTCCACGTTCCCTAGAAGCCTTGGCCCCAATAATATAAACAGGTCTGGAGGGCCTTCCATGATATCAAAAGAATTGAGGTTACTCTAATTTTAGGGGCAAGGAAGTTCCGTAAGGTAGGTGCCACAGTAGAGAAGGCTCTTCTCCTGAGACTCACCAAATGAAGGTCTTTAGCTGATGGTACCTACAGCATGCTTTTTCTGGCAGATTGTTGGAATACGTTGTCGGAATGTATTTTTGTGCAACTACAGTAGTATTTAGCCAGTAGATGGCAGTGTTTACTGGTTTGGATCTATGGTATATATTAGTGATGGCTAACCTTTTAGTTACTGAGTGCCCGGATGAGTTGCGGCTAATGAGTTGCGGCTCATGATGTCATCATCTGGCACTTCTACTCTCTTTCTGACCATGAACATGGCCCCGTGACATCATTGCCTGGCGCTGCTACTCCTTTCTGAATATGCTCAGCTTTGGGGCAATGACGGAGCGACTTGGCTCGTGTGCCAGCAGACAGGCCTCTGCGTGCCCACTGCGGCACACGTGCCATAGGTTTGCCATCACTGGTATATATACTGTATGCCCTTTTGTTCTAAGTAGAGTTTCCTATTACAGTTAAATAGTTAAGCAGCAAAGCCCATGATGACTATACACTCTGTTTGATCTGTGGTGCTATATCTAAACAGAATTTCTAACACAGATCTAATATTGTGGACTGATGCAACCAGGGAGAGGCAGGTCCAAACTGGCGTCTTGAATTGGACTCAGAAGTAAACTGACAATCAATGTAGCTCACAGAATAGAGGTGTAACATATACTGTTCTAGGAGCATTCATAACTTCCCAAACTGCTGGATTCTGTACCAGCTGAAGATTCCAGATACTGTTCAAGAATAGCCCCATTACATAAAGTATGAAAGCTAATGAGCTCACAATATGTTCTCAAAGCCTACTGTAATTGGCTTCATTCATTTGAGCATCTTCTCTTTCTCACACATACTCACAAAAACACAATAAGCTAACTAACATCCAATTAGTGGCAGCCATAGAGAAGCTGATGAGGTTTGGTATGGTTCAAATATATGAGAATAATTTTTCTAACAGCCTCTTTGATAACCGTATATAAGCATTATTTTTCAGCACACAATCAGCCTGCAAATTGTACTTTTGTGAACAACTGAAGCTTTCACAGCAAACACAAAGCATCCTGAATCTTTTTTTTCTTTTCTTTTCTTGCTTCTGAGACGTCTATTATATTTATACAGAATGTCCTTTCTGCTGATTGAAGACAACTCCATTCCTCATTAAATAGATCACATTTTCACAGCATGAGTATACTTTGCCACAAGGTGAGTGCCCTCTGCTATAGAAACATGGATAAATTGACGTTAAAAGGACAGCATTTCTGTTCAGTAAAATAGTGAACAAAATAAAGTTAAAAAGTATTTCAGTGCTTCCAGTCTGGTATCTCCAGATAATTTGACTTCAACTTTCAGAGTTCCTAGCCAGAATGAGTTGGATTGTCTTAGGGTACTAGATGGTGACCATTGGCCTACATGTACATTATTTTAACAAAATGTGTATGGTAGTATTAGTTGGCTTTCTGCCTTAAAAGACTAGGTGGGAAGGAAATCAATTATGCCAGTAGGGGAGATTCTCAGTTTGAGCTTATATATATATATATATTAAAGGAAATGGAGGTAGTTCAGAGTACCTAAAGGTAGAGACTGACGATTTCTTTCCATTCAGTCTACATGCCTGTGAGACAGAATGGTATAAATGAGAAATGAGGCTGGTAATACAAAATAAATGCTGAACCTGAGTTAAGCTTCCAAACTTTAAAAGTTTACTAGCAGGAAATCCAACCTGGATTGCTAGTAAAAACCCAATTTTTTTAAAAAAACAAACAAACCTGTCATTCTGAAGATCTCTAATAGTTTTATGGTGGTTAATAGGAAATTTTTGAAAGTGCTGTAATTCGGCAGTCTCTGGGTGAGAGTGGTTGTTTGGAGCATATGTGAGTGATCTCCCATCTTCTCCTAATCCAAAGAAGTTCCAAAGAATTTGTTTGTTTACTAGTTTGTCAGTCTTTGCGGATGTTATCAGCTTTGCTTTTGCTGAGATATCTTCAATTTGTCTTATCTTCCTTGAAAGCCCACCTAAGAATATAATAACATCTTAACAGGTATGTGTGACCCTGCTCTCCCACAGTTGGATATCAATAAGCCATGGTGGCGCAGTGGTTAAAATGCAGTATTGCAGGCTAACTCTACCTACTGTCAGGAGTGTGATCCTGACTAGCTCAAAGTTCACTCCACCTTCCATATTTCCAACAGCAGTAAAATGAGGACTTAGATTGTTGGGGGCAATATGCTGATGTTTGCATACCACTCAGGGAATGTTATAAAGCACTATGGGGCAGTATATAAGTCTAAGTGCTGTTGCTATTATTTAAGCTAAGAGGCAACATGAATGTTTATAATTATAGGATTTTGTTTTATTGACCTATACTGACATTTCTCAAATTCATTTTAAATAGATTCTCAATTTCTAAAGAATTAAAAAGAATAAGAGGCATTTTATTCAATATGTATTGTTGCTTGATATACCATTAATTGTTTGAAATTCTTAGAAATTCAGTTGAACTGGAAAACTGAAGCTGTTGCCTCATTTTATTTCCCTATTGATAGTGACATGTAAAAGAAATGCTAATTAGGGAAGGTAAGAAAAGGCAATTTATATAATTGCAAATAATTGCCAGTCCTCTCAGATTCATACAAACCTAAGTGTCCATCACATAGTTTCTCAGATAATAGGCAAAAATACTTTCAGAACTGTTCAAATATATACAAAACTGCCAGAAATAGAAAGCCAGGAGAAAACTAAGCTGAGGATTGTTAGAATACATACATGCACATCCACATTCACACACAAAATGAATGGCTTGAAATATACAAAAAACGAGGTTATTTAGGGGTAGGTTAAATTTACTTATCCCCAAAGTTCATGTTTTCATTGATCTTCCAAAACATAAGGAGGAAAGGGTGATCCAGATAAGGAACATCATTGAGAAAGCATTATTACAGGGTTTGTGGATGGCATTTCCTTCTTCATGGGATCCTCAGCACAACTGCTCTCCTTGATCTTTACCAAGCAAGAAATTTTATCTTAGGAACATAATCTCAGATATATCCCAGATCTTAGCCTTGTAGGGTGTTAACAACCAAGATGTTGAGTTGCACCCAGAAGATAACTGACAAGTAATACAGCTCCCATAGTGAAAGTATTATACAGGTGAATCATAGTGCCTCTACAATTACCAGTTGAAGTTTCCAAAGAGTCATCAATGGCAGTTCTGTACAGAACAAACTGCAATATTCCTGCCAAGATATCACAAGAGGATGAAAAATTATGTACAAAATCACAGGCTACATAAATGAACACAATTAGCACATCAGATTATTTGAAGACCTTCTTAGTGCCCTGTTGTTTAAACAGAAGGGTTGCAAATCCAAAGGGATCACAGTTGCAACCTCATTCAGTACCAAAGATAGACAGTCTCCAGACTCAGTCAGCTTTTGACTGGCACATCACTCGTTCTTGTAGAATTCTGTCTGCCACTGACATTCCAAAAAAGCGTGCCCAAGGATTTTGCCCCTCACACTCAATATGGTGTCCGGCACTCACAACCATTATAATTAACCCAGAAGAAAATCATGGTTGATGTTGTCAGAGGCAGCCTATAGGTTGAATGGGATCAGAAAAGTTGCACCCTTGGTCCTATCATTAGGGCTAAATCCTTATTGAAATTGACCAAATAATATATTTTCTCCAAAGTTGCCTATAGATATGACCCAACCACCTATTAAATTGCCTTTTTCAGAAAGAAAGAGTGGTCAATAATTATCCAGAATATTCAGATTGAATGGTGGCTTTTTGAAGAAGGAATCAATGACGACCTCTTTCAAGATAAGGGATGCCGACAGTTCATTCAAGGATACTCAGTATTACCCTTCTCACCTGTCTGGCAGCTTTTGCTACATGAACGGCACAGAATGAATGCACAAGTGACCGAATGAACAGCAAAGAATACTCTCTGTTTCCTCAAAATCCAAAGGAACAAATCGATCCTAGATAGACTTGATTCCTGCCTAAACAGTCCTTTTTCATGCAGATACTGGGCAAACACACTTCTATTTTTCTTTTATTGAGTTATGTATACAATTTATACTTTTTAAAAATTTACTTGTATTTCAGGTCACAATCTTCCATATGGTACAGTCATCATCGATCCATAGAAATTAATCTCTTCCACCCATTACAGCTTTGTTCAACTAAAGGGTTCACATAATACTTTTCAATATGAAAAGGAGAGAGTAACGTCTCCAATTTCAATAATGTGTATTAGTTTCCTTGCTGTGGTAAAGATATTACCAGTCAGTTGTAGCACATTTGAGCCAGCACACTGTAAGTGCAACCAACGTCCAGTTTTCCTTAAGCATTTCATTGCTATTCGATGCAAACTGAGTTCTCTAAGCCATTTTGCAAGTGAGCATACTATTGGTCATATTTCACCAATTAAGAGTATCATGCAGTATACTGCCACATTCATAATATGTACATAACATCAAGCAAAATTAAAATCATCTGAAATTTTAGGTCAGAGAATTAGCTGGTATTGGCTCAGAGAGGCCCACAGAGAAACATCAAACTCTAAAGAATATAAAATATTAGCAAATACATGATTTTGAAAAATAACAAAACAAAGATATTACTAAATTTGCTTTCCTATCACTCTGCACGCCAATTTCTTCAATTCTCTATTCTTGTGCTTTATAATGTAATACACCAGTAATGCAGTAATGTGGCCCAAGATTCTTTTTTCAAGCTTCACACTAAGTGAACAAGTGTAAGCAAATGAGTCCATAATATGCTGGTGTTTTCATTAGACAGGTTCTGCAGCCTTTCAACACCTCCACCACCTCAAAAATTAGGCATCAAGAAGATTAGGTTACATATTAATGAGGATTAGCTACATTGATAATTATCTGACAGGTATTGGGCACCTAGCTAAAAGAGAATAGGAAAATAATAATGTAATTAGTGTTAGAACAGGAAGTTTGTTATCCTACAACTTGTGAAGATAAATATAAAAAATTGGTTTGTATAGACACTTTCTCTCCAAGGTGTAAATTAAAAATCTGGGTCAATTACAGGATACTGTAGAAGGTTACAGAAAAGGAAAGGGTTGAATGTCACTTGACTGCCTTGTCAATAGGTGCAATTTTGGTAACCTTTGCAAGAAACCTCTGAAAGTTGCAACAATGATCCAACTTGTCTGAAATGCAAAGATCTAACAAAGTGAGAGGACAAATAAGGGGCACATTTTGAGAAGGGAACATGAAATTCAAATCTAGCCTATAGGTAGACCTATGGAATGACTATAGCAGGAACTGTCTTTTCTGTACAATACCAGCTAATTCAAACTTCTTGCAGGTCATGTAAACAGACCTGAGGGATCTGTCCCCATTGTGTTAGATTCATTGAAAGATTGAGTAATAGCATTATTTCCAGACACACTGGGAGCATAACTGCAAATTGGCCATTGGCAGTTTCCTGTGCTGTGTTTTTCTTTTCTCTTCTGGGATGAACATTTTCTCAACACAGCAGCCACAATTCCATCACTATAACAGTAGACATCATGTGAATATAGTAACGGTCATCGGTATTTTATTCAAAGCTAACCTAATAGGCTTCCTATGCCTAGTACAGCAAATGGATATCCTTTCTTTAATTAAGATTAAAATATTGACTCAAACCTAAATAAGAAGAAAAGAACAAGTCACCCTACAGAAACAGATATGTTAATTCTTCTTATGTTTATAATTATTTTTACTTTGCTTCATTTAAGCTGTCCAGTTCTCTTCTAGGTGTCAGTGCAGATCTGGAATATTTTGGAGATATCTTTACAAGAAATCTATTGATAGAGTTCAAATACTGATCACAAATACTCATAAACAAACACCCAGCAGATGAGTGTGTACAAGAGATTTATTATATTATTTCACATATTACTAAACTACTGGCATTGAATTTATGAGTCAAAGCCAAGATCTAGTAGAATAGCAAAAGATCATAAAACATGTCAAACAACCATAAATTCAAGCTCTACTGTCACCAGATACAGTCAGACTAAACAAATAACAATAGCATTTATTCAGTATCTATAGGTTTTGTTAGAGATGAATGTTGCAAAGGAGGAATTACTTAATGGTGTGATGTAGCACTGCAGGTTAAACCAATGTGGCTGTTTATGTATATCTATCTACAATCCACACTCTAGAGCAGTGATGGTGAACCTATGGGACACGTGCCACAGTGGGCACGCAGAGTCCTCTCTGTTGGTACATGAGCCAAGTCACCCCAGCATTGTCCCAGAGCTGAGCATGCTCAGAAAGAGAGTAGCGGTGTGGGGAAATGATGTCACAGGACCTCGCGCATGCTCAGAAAGAGAGTAACGGCACCAGGCGTTGATGTCATGAGCTGTGACTCATCCAGACACTGGGTGCCTAAAAGTTTAGCCATCAATGATCCATGTCCTATCCCTTTGTAAGCTGGTGTGATTTGAACAATTTTCAGGCAAATGGCCCCTTTGCCAATGTAAAATGTGCATATGTGGAATGAAGGCTCATAACCTACACCCAGCTAGATGGGTAGAAGGATATGCAAAGGTCACTTGTTCTAAAGCCGTGTTTTTCAATCTAGGCAACTAGATTGGTGGATGGGTGGATGTCAATTCCCAGAACTCCCCAGCCAGCATGAGAGGCTGTTCTAGAGGAATGTCAACTAGTCCTGATTTACTTCATTGAAGAGCTTCACCTTGATGGGAAACCTTGTTAGTCTGCCTAGATCAGCCATCTCACCTCAATAAATGGGGACTCCGCGTAAGTGCCCTCCTTGGGAGAAATGCTCTTTAGCAGACGGAGCAAAGCCTTAATGTAGGAAATAGGAGGGCAATTTGCCTTGTCAAAATGCTTCAAAAGAGCACCTTTTCACTGAAACACCCCTTCAAATCTGTGCCCACAATTAATGTATTCTCTTTGCACTCACATTGCCTCATTATAAAACTGAAATATATTGAACTGTGAAACTGCTTACTTTTCAGTGAAAGTTCCAATTAGTAGAAGATGTTCTCTTCCTTCAGAACAAAAGAGAAAAAAAGCTGTGATTATTTTGATGATTCAGAGACGAGCTCAATGCAATGTCATTTCCAAAATTGCTGATTCTGCACTAGCATTGTCTAATCTGGTACACCCCTCACCCCGCCCCCTGAGATGGTGATACTAGAATTCTGAGTTAACATGAAACATGGCTGGCTGGAGCTTTGGGCACTGTAGTCTCAGTATCACTGAAAGCAACCTCTAGGGTTGGCTGTAATTCATGAATGATTGACAGCTTTTTACAGATCTCTTCTCATTGGTGTGCTTCCACTGTTGTAACTAATATATATCCTGAATGATCATGGCTGCCAATGATGATTTTAAGCCCCAGAGTTTTTCAGAACTTCGCAATCTATACTTTATCAGCAGTTCCTTGTTTATTGCAGTATTTACAGCTCATTAAAAAAGAGCAAAAACTGAAAAAACAGTTTTACTTCAGCTGCTTTAATTACCTAAAGGCAGTACGTTATTAGTTTCACTTCCAAGTTGAATTAATGAAACAATTTTAATTTTGAAAAGTGCTTTAGCCTCTTAATAGCAATTAAGCAACTATCTGATTCAGTGACAAATCAGGTATTAATCCAATCCCAAACAAGACATTAAGAAATATACCATCAATGAATTCAGACAGTCTTACTAAAGCATTCATAGCAGTTAGATATCAAATGCTAGTAAGAAATTCTCTGATCCATGAACTTTGAAATATATCTACTCCTTTTAATGAAATATTAAAACTGAAAGCATGAAAAGCATAGAACAGTCACAAAATGATAATTTGATGTGTTTGCATGTTTTAATAGTATCTTTGATTATTAAAGTTTCAGTAACAGAAATTTATCCAAGTTTATTCAATTCATACTGAAATTTCATCCAAAATGAACATTTGGGCAATATATTTATTAAAATCAATCAAAGTGTCACAAAATAACATACAGTATAAACTTTTATGTTCTCTGGAATTATTTATCAGGGAAGGAGGTTCAAAAAACAGAAACCAAATATGATTGGACACAGGGACAGACTCAGGTTCAAGGCTATGCCACTACAGTAAGGAAGGTAGATCTGAAGGTACCCTCAGTTCACTTCTTCAAGGATCCTGGATTCTACTAAAGAAATAGGTCTAATAGGCCTAATACAATGGCCTACTAATAGGCCACTGTGTTAAGTAAGCAGGGTGTTTTGAAAATGTAATCACTCAGTTTCAGTCATGGTTGGATGTCACATGAATACAATCTGAGACGCTACTACTTTTTCTACTGACAGGATGGATCGTTTTGCATACTTGGTAACAGATCACCTCATTGTAGGAGAAAAAGATATTACCTGCCTTGAAAGAGGAATGGTTTACCCCTTGCTTCACATGCCATTATTGGATCTGACTATATTAGATAGAACTATTGCCTTCACTTTTTCCTTTTTTAAAAAAGATTGAAAAAGTGATAAGCCAGGTCCCTGGATTAAAAAGATTATTTAGAGCCAGTTTAAGGTCCAGTCAAATCCATGTATTGGAAACTGAATTGGTTATTTTCTTGGACTGCTGTTGCAGGAGTTGGATGCAACTTGTTAGGGTTATACGGGAGGTAATCCCTTTAAGAACCCCTACAGGTTGGTTTACAAACTGCAAGCTGAGCCACACCTATCTTAATTGGCCCAGGCCTCAGAGCATATAAACCAGCAGGGCTTAATCATTATTCCTCTTGCTTTGGTGATCCCTGCTGTGTGGTATAACGTCTCTGAGAATAGTTCCTGATTGCTGTGTTTTTTCCTGGCCAACATTGTTGGCGAAGATACTGGAGAAATGCCTGACTAACCTGGTTAGTAGAGGGACTGCTTGACTGGGATTCTGACCTGGACTGTTGATCTTTGTTTCTGGACTATGACTGTGTTTGAATAAAAAGCCTTTGTATCTCACTGCAGTCTGCTTGTTCTTTGCTGCTACTTCCTGGTACAGACACTTCTGTCCTGCGCACCATCCTTTGTACCCAAGGAACCTGTTTGTAGCCAACACTGGTTACAAGCCAGGGGTGCTCTGACAGGATTGTTCCTCTATCAAGGTCTTGTTAGACCTCTCAGCGGCTTTTGATACCATTGATCATAGTATCCTGCTGTGCCGGTTGGGGGGGTTGGGAGTGGGAGGCACCATTTACCAGTGGTTCTCCTACCTCTCTGGCTGGACGCAGACAGTGTTGGCAGGAGAGCAGAGGTCGACATCATAGGGCCTCTCTTGTGGAGTGCCTCGGAGGTCGGTCCCTTCGCCTCCCCTGTTCAACATTTATATGAAGCTGCTGGGTGAGATAATCTGTGCCTTTGGGGTGAAGTACCACCAGTACGCTGATGACACCCAGCTGTACATCTTCACCTCAGGCCGCCCCAATGATGCCGTCGAGGTGATGTCCCGGTTCCTGGAGGCTGTGCGGATCTGGATGGTGTGTGATAGACTCAGGCTCAATCCTTCCAAGACTGAGTGGCTGTGGTTGCCGGCGCCGCGATATAGCCAGCTTGTTCATTCGCTGGCTATAGGGGGTGAGTTTTTGGCCCCCACACTCTCAACAACCTTTGCCATAAAGGGAAGATTGGAGATAGGACGCAACTTGGGTGTCCTCCTGGATGTTCGGCTGTCCTTATCAGATCATGTGGCAGCCGTCACCAGGGGGGCCTTTTACCAGGTTCGCCTGGTCCGCCAGTTACACCCTTTTCTGTTACCCCCCTCCTGCCTGAGCTGCATTGGTTGCCCGTGGGCTTCCGGGTGCGCTTCAAGGTGCTTGTTATGACCCTTAAAGCGCTCCATGACTTAGGGCCCAGTTATTTACAGGACCACATTTTGTCAGCAAATCCCTCCCACGGACCAGTTCGCTCCCAGAGAGAGGGGATCCTCAGGAAAAAGTCTCTAAAATATTCTGGACGGGGGATTCATGATTGCTGGGGAAAAAGTGGTATTTTGGCAGAAAACAAGATACTGAATTCCGGGAACTATTTGTTGAACTGATACCAATGTCCATAACTAAATAATTGTGTAAGAAGTAACTATGCCAAGAAATAATGCACTGATTGCATGTAAACTTCTGTATAAATATACCTATCAGAGAATGGAGAACTTGTCACCATCTGCTAGACGCACAGTCTGGCTCATGGTTACCCTTCTGCACAAAGGTATTGTATCTGATACAATAAAGACAGATTTTATATTTACTTATTTGCATCTGTTTCTCTCTGTTCTATATGTTATTAAGTCTTTTTCTGACAATTTGGTGCATTGGCCGGGAAAATTTAGATTTTTCTCTTTAGGAGCCGTGTTTGCGGACCATTCAGGACTTGGGGAATTACTCTCTACCCGGAAAGAGAGGTTTCAAATATATCTGCTTTATTGTATGGTTGCCGGCGTTTGGAAATACCGGTCCCAGCTCAGTGGTGAGTATATGAAATTTTAATCTTTTCCAGATGTGCTTCTGAGTGGTGATCCGGCCCCCCCTTCCTGTAGCCTGATCAGTGAGTGTGTAGGCTGTTTTAGAATCTCTCTCTTTGTGGCAGAGTGTATGTTTTGTTAAAGCCGATGGAACACTGTGTAACGCTGTGGCTGCTGACAGGGAGTTTGGAGGGGGAGGTGAAGTGAAGTACAAAGCTTTGTGTGTGTGGTGTATGTCTTTCAGGCATGGGTTCTCGGCTTACTAATCCAGAGAGTAACCTGACAACCGAGGGGGGGAAGGTGACGACTGTGCCCCCTATTCCTCCTATTGCGCCTCTTGGAGAGTTGCTTTCACAATGGGGGGAGGCTTGGATGATACCATATGTCCAATATTTAGATAAAGTTCAAATGATAATTTATTGTACTAGGATTTGGCCAACTTTCATTCTTATAAAACCTAATTATCAGTGGGATAAATATGGGGAATCAGCTCCATTCTGGATTAATGCCTTCAAGCGTGTTTTGGTTAAGAAACGGTTAACTGAGCAGTTGAAATATGCAGAGCCGTGGTTGCATGCAATCTGGACGGGGCCGTTGACTTCCCTCTCTGGCGTTCAAATAATGCATAAAAAGGAGCAAGAGGATATGAATTGGGGTCCTGTTGAGTATTCTGGGTGTGTGCGTCCCCCACCGTATAATGCTCCTGGAGCTAATCCATCTGCTCCGGGTGTAAGTAATGTAAATAGTGAAGATTCTGGAGGGAGTTCAGGAGTGGCGTCCTCATCTGGCCAGTATAAGAACTTGAGGAGGTAATTAGCTGACTTAGAAGCTAATGTGAAGAATCTGCCAATGCCTTCAGGAAAGACTAGGGTTAATAGGGAAAATCAGATGCTTCCCTTAAGGGACCTGCCTAATGGGTAGACCAATGCAGGGGTGCCAATAACAACATTTGTAAACGTATTGCTCACCTCTAGCAAGCTCCGGAACTATAAGCAAACCATGCCAAATCTATACAACAACCCTATTGCATTATCCGAATCGTTTAACCTGTTCTTGGGACCAACTGTATATAATTTTGCTGAGTTGCAGCATATCTCAGCCGGTGGGTCGGTCCACAGGTCCCTTTACTCTGGAGTAATGAGCTCAACCTTTCTCCTTTGTCTTCACAGCCGATTCATTTATTAGCAACACCTGGAAAGGTCCCTTCCAGATAGGGCGTAACTTCTCATCTCTCCAGGCTTTGATCAGGACCCAGTCACCGCTTTTATATCTGTGCACTTGGAAATCTAGAGGTGGGATTTGTGCCAGCAAACCTTTGGACCTTAAAAAAGAAAAAGACTGGGACTGTCCTTGTATATATTTTCTGAGAAAAACATCCTTTAGTTCAATTCTAGGCATTCCCACACTTCCCATATAAGGTATCCCAAACATCATTTCATATGGTGAAATACCCAAATGCCAGGTCCATGCTTATCAAAGTCCCCTTGATCTGTGAGTTAGTCCAGGAGGGGGCTGCGGACCTGGCTGGAATTACTGAGACCTGGTTGGGCCAGGAGGGAAGGTTCCCTCTTGTCGAACTGTGCCAACCAGGTTTCTGTGTGTTTCATCAACCAAGGGCCCTGGGGAGGGGTGAGGGTGTGGCGATCTTAATCAGGGAGGAGTAATTACCGAGGGAGAGCACTGTTCCTCAGGTGGCTGGTTGTGAGTCCCTCCTGGTGAAGTTGGCCCTGGGAGGCAGTGGGGCGTGCTGATCGTGTAACTGGCTCCCTGCCACATGACAGCAGCCTTGCCCGAGCTGCTCAATGTCATCGCCGAGGTGGCAGTTGAGACTCCTAAACTTTTAGTTATGGGAGATTTCAACCTGCCATCTGCGGGCAAGACATCGGAAGTTGCTCGGGAGTTCATGGCCACCATGACGGCCATGGACCTGACCCAATTAATTCAGGGACCCACACACTCAGGGGGACA